>CAJQZJ010032031.1:9110317-9146931 GCA_907164525.1 Lophiomys imhausi | reverse complement strand
TAAATTAAAAAAAAAGAAACCTCTGGGTCACTAAGCAGAGAAAAGTTAAAGACAACAGTGCATGGCACACAAGCAAATGAACCTCATGACTAAGTCAAGAGCCTTTCCTCAGGTCAGAAGATATCTGAGATGGCTTTTAGATATTGGCCTCAGTTCTTAGCTCACAGGGATGAAGTAGGGTCTAATCTAACCATCAACTGTAATCTGGACAATAGGACAACATGTGATTTTATGTTTTGTTTTTTTTTTGTTTTGTTTTTTTGTTTTTTTTGCAAATAACTCAGAGGAATGACTACGTTGGGAACTCTAGCAAAGAAGATCCTTCCTATTCTGTCTACTTAGCATCTTGCTTAAACACTTAATGCAAAAAACATACCAGGGACAGACTTGAGCACTTAACATATTCTAAACCACTCAATACTTACAAGCAACTTTTTAGGTAAGTTTTATTATCATCTCTATTGTTTGGAGTAAAAAAGGAAATTAGAGAGGTTAATTACTTGTCTAAGGTCACAAAAGTAATGCTTTGGCTTGGGTGCCATCTATTTCAGAAGGTCTCATGTGTCAGAGGCTTGGTCTCAAACGTGGCAAGCTGAAAAGACCTTTAGGAATCAGGGCCTGGTTGGAGATCCTTAGTCATTGGTGGCATTCTCTTGAAAAAAACTTAGTCTATTTCTCAAGTGACCCTGGTTAATACTCCAGAAGGATCATCAAAGCTGGCAAATATGTTCTCAGGGTTTGCTGTTGAATGATGTGCTGTGTTTTTTGGGTTTTTGCTTTTGTTTTTTGTCAACATAACACAAGATAGAGCCATCTGGTAAGAGGAAGCCTTATTTATTTGAGACAATGCCTCCATAAGATTGGAGTGTAGGCAAGTCTATGGAGGGGCAATTTCTTGATTAATTATTGATGTAGGAGGACCAAGCCCATTGCGCATGGTGCCATTCCTGGGCAGGTGGCCCTGGGCTGCATATAAAAGCAAACTGAGCAAGTCATGGAAAGCAAGTCAGTAAGCAGTGTTCTTCCATAACCTCTTCTTCAGTTCATCCCTCCAGGTTCCTGTCTTGTGCTCCCGCTCTGACTTCCATCAGTGATGAATTATGATTGGAGTATATGTGCCAAATGAACCATTCCTTTCCAAGTTGATTTTAGTCATAATGTTTTATCAAGGCAATACAAAGAAAGCTAGGGTTAGAAAATGGTACTAGTGACCGGGCTACTGCTATGCTAGACCTGACTGTTGTTTTGAGGAGGACTGTGAAAGCATTCAAAAGTTAGACAGAAAGAAGGAGAAAGGTAAAAGAAAGACAGCGTGTTAAAGGCCAAAAGGCTCCAGGACACTATCTGTGGAAACAGCATCAGACCATGAGAAGTGACGCAATTATTTTCCAGTGTTAGATGGTTTAACCAAGGGAACTTTCCATCTGATTAAAAATAATTATGGCTGGCATTAAATCCAATTGGAAACACCCCAAACAATTTATCTTCTGCTTCATGCTGCTACCATATGCCTGACGTTGCAGAGCATATGCATAGACTCCCATTCTGATAAATAGTACTTTGTAAATATTTGGAGACGGGAGTGCTGGATCGCTGAACAATCCTGACAGGGAACATATGCAAACGAGCCTGTTTATCATGCTCCTGATAGAGGCTCTCTTTGAGATGCAGGACCCAGAAGCAGCCAGGAGCTGTGAGTTTTCTTTCACAAAGTCTTGTTCATAATTAGCAGCCATTGGAGGAATCTAGCTGGGCTGTCTACCACAGGTGGTGCTTTCCAATGAGCACACATAACATTGGAGTGGGACATTTTGCTGTCTGGCTGGTGCTGTGTAAGCTGATAAATTGCTATATTTATTAAACTGACTTCTTTTTGAACACTTGATTCAAGAAAGAAATCACACCTAGGGTGAGATTATTTGGAGATTAAGTCTTTACAGAAATACTCAAATTAAAAGGAAGCCTTTAAAATACCATTAAATGTGTCCCTATAAAAGAGAAAATTGAGACAGAGTCGAGAGTTGGGGAGGAGACAATGTGAGGAGCTGAAGATGCGCATCAATAAGCTAGAGGAAAGGCAGACACTTACACCTTCAGAACAAACCAGTCATGCTGTGGGGGGTTAAATGATAATGTCCCCCATAGACTCATGTATGTAAACTCTTGGTCCTCACTGGATGAGGTTTAGGAGGGGTGGTTTGTTGTGGGAAATGTGTCACCAGGTTGGGCTTTGAAGTCTCAGAGCCTCATGCCATTCCCAGTGCTCACATTGTCCACTTCATTCTTGTGTCTCAGGATATAAGCTCTCAGCTACTGCTCCGGGTACTGCCACCTGTTGCCATGCTGCCCTGACATGGTGGACTCTCACCCTCCGGAGCCACAGACTCAAATAAACTCCTTTTTCCATAAGTTGTGCCTTGATTGTGACATTTTATCACAGCAACGGAAAAGTAATACACATGTCAATACCTTACATTCAGACTCCCAACCTCTAGCATGATGAGACAGTAAACTCATGCTGGGAAAGCCACTAATTTGGAGTGCTTTGTGGCCACAGCCTTAGAAAATCATTGTCGGGAAAAATAATAGTGAGTGTTCTTGGGGTGTTTCAGTGAGGAGAAGTTCCAGACACCTAGGAGAGAAGGAAGTCCTAGAGGAAGCTTTGTCCCTTTTTCTTCTCAGGTGAGATGGGGCCATCATGTGACATTAGAATTTGGTCATTGGTTCTGATGACCCAACTTCCTCTCCCTAGGCCAATTGATCTCAAATTTGGTCTTCTCTTTTTCTCTGCTCCAGCTCTGTGTAGCGGAGTAGGCACACATTGCTAGCTTCACTGGTCTTCTAGTCCCTAGAAGGCTACTTAGGTTCAGGGGAAATGTAAGAAGTCCTATTTCCCACTCTGCTTAAGCAGGTTCTTCATCCAACATCTGGACGAACAAAATTAGTGGTTTGAGATCTGTCTTTTTGGTTCCTGGAGCGAATATTCCTTTGGCTGAAACCCTCAAGGGCTGAATATCCACCCTCGAGTTCAATTTAAAGGTCAGATTGTGAAGGCCGCAGACTCTTCTGAGACTGAGATGTAGGCTATGGTGTTCATTTTACTTGCTTGTTCAATCAAGTCAGATTCCTCTACCCGTGTGGATGTCTGGTGCATTGCCAAAATGAAGAAAACCGCTTGATTAGTGATTCTTCTATCATAGCTGATAACATTCCTGGGAGGAAAAAAAAATTATAGATTATTTCCAATTGTCTTTTTCCAGAGGGACACCCTATCCATCATCCATGAATATCTTCCTGGTGCACGTTGCTTCTTTCTGAAGCATGCAGCCCTAAATGAGCCGCTACCAAGAGCAAAGCTGGGTATTTCAGGGCAGGCACCAGCTTTATCCCTTTGCCAGCTTCTTGTTAAAAGTCATGTGTTCACTCTGAATAAACCTTGCTAAACATGTGTTGAGTGTAACTATCAAAGTGAAAGAGTTTTCCACTCAGCAAGGTCAGGAACTGTTACTGTTATGATACGGAGAATGGATTGCATAGAAAAACAATGTCAATGGTCATTAGAAACAAAGGCCAAGAGGTAGAAATATAAGAAAAATGTAAAACCAGGCAGCAATTTCACTGTTATTTCAGTGCCCAAAGATACTCTAAGGCAGTGAGAAAGCCAATTTTTCTTGTTCTGACACTGTGGAGCAGAGCCAGCCAGGCAATCAGAAGGAAGGGGTGAGGGCAGAGAAGAAGAGAGAATCAAAGGTAACTATTAGTAGTTTTGAGATGCAGAGGAAAAGAAATAGAGGAAATGGTGTGTCTGCATATATTTTCTCCTGATTAAACACACACAAATAAATACCAGGGCTTTTTTAAATAATCACCAATTTTTATAGCTAAATAGTAGACTTAATGGTATTTTAAAATAACATTTATACAGAATACAGGTTCTCTGTTCTATATCCTCTACCAAATAAAGCAATACTTTACATAGAAAAAGTTGAATTTTATAGCTTATGTACCCAGCAGAAGTAGGCTTAACACTTTTTTTCAAGGCAGATGATTTGAAAACAAAAGTTTCTACATTTTTCCACTAGTGAAGGGAAAAAAAGTTCTTCATGCTAGGCTAGCAAAAAGGACCTCCCAAGAAGGGCTGGAGCCCATGCTAAGGTTAAGGGTCCGCAAGTCAGTCTCAGCATATCGGGAACTTCATCAGTGATCACCATGGTGGACTAAGAGACGAGCAGACCTACAGTTTGGAGAAACCCATGGGATATTGGAAGGTAAGATGTAGCTGTCTGGTAAAGATTGGTTGTTTCTCAAGAACCATCACTGAGCGCAATGGCTATTCTTGGTTGTTAACCTTACTACATCTGGTATCAACTGAATCACAAATGGCTGGATATTTCTGTGAGGGAATTTTTCAAAAATTAAATCATTTGAAGTGTGAGGAACACTTTTAATTCAGTCTTTGAGGTGGAAAGACCTACCTTTAATCTGGGCCACACCTTCTCTTGGCAGCCTATATAAAGGACAGGGAAGAAGGAAACTTGCTCTCTCTTTGCTTGCTTGCTCTCACTCTCACCAGCAAACCCATTAGAACCCACTTCTTCAGGATTCTGGCATATACTGAAGACCAGTTGAGACATCCAGCCTCATGGAGTGAGCAACTACTGTATTCCTTTGGAAGACAGCCTTTGTTGGACTAGCTGGATCACAGCCTGTAAGCCACGCTAATAAATCACCTTTGGGGTGTGTGTGTGTGTGTGTGTGTGTGTGAATATATATATATATATTCATTCATTCTATAAGTTTTGACTAAGGCACTGAAATCCAAAAAGAATATATTGTGGGGTAGGGTGTAAACAGCTGATGTATGAATGATAAATTAAACCGGGAGATCAGATCAGTTTAGTGAGAACAAGTATCAGACTCGTTAGAAACAAAGATGGACAGTTCTTGCTTGGCACTTCAGGGACATCTCAATACCACTATTAACATGTACTTTTAGTTCTTTTGAGACCTTTTTGGCACCCAAAGACTCTGGTCTCGTAAGCATGGAGGCCCGGTTTTGCCCTGTACATGCTGCTGGAGTACATCTCTCTCTGCCTCTTTACCTGTCTCAGTCTCATTCAGTCTTCATTTTGTTAATCTCATTTTTCTCCATGAAATTTCTCAACATACCTTGCCAAATGTTATTTCAATGGCATCTCTAAAGAACTAGTATTCATGCTGCCTATAGCACTATGGTCTACCACAGAATTCATGTTTCACCAAATGATGTTTCAATTTCAATAATAAGTTGACATTGGTTTATATTTCCATATCAAGTTTAAACTTTTTAAACACTTATTTATCTATTGTGTGTGCAGGTGGGCCTGCATAGCATGAATAGAGGGGTCAGAGGACAACTTTCAGGAGTCAGTTTTCTCCTTCTACTATGTGGGTACCTCCCAGAACATCATCTACCTGCTGAGCCATCTCCTTAGTCCCTTCAGGTTAAGAACCAGATTCCCTTATAATAGGATTTTAGCCATCTAGCACAGGATAACTATCCTACAGCCAATGCACCAAAGGGAACAGGAACATAGATTTGTTTCCTGTCAGTGAGACACTTTGCCCGAGTGTTGCTGCCTTGTAGGCCCCCAGTGTATGAGGAGGCTCTTGGCCCTCATATGACTGCTGAACTGTGGCAGGGGATTGTTATGTAGGGACACTCCACTCCAGAGGAGTGGGATGGAAGGGATAGAGGGTGAGAGGGCAGGACTGGGAGAGGTGGAAAGAGGGCACTGTCATGGAGATGTAATCTGAAGTAATAAATAAACATTAAAAAAAAGGAATCAGACTCCCACTGATGGGATGGAAATACACCAGACTTGTTGTCATGAGGATTCCCTACAATACTATTAACCCAACAGATCAGCTTAGCATCCAAAAGTGCTTACTCCCATGAGGCCCTTTGATGAAGGCCAAGCTCTATCTTCCAAATGGGAACTGGCAGGTGGAGTGGTCTCTAAAAAGGTTAGGACTTCCAGAGTGTGGGACACAACCTTCTTTAAGGGCTGTGCTCTGCTATGTTTTGCCAATATCCACCAACTGTAAGGGTTAAATTGAAAGAAAAGAAAAGAAAAAAAAAAGAACAAAGAATGCCTAGAATGCAAAAATCTTTACCTCTATCTGGACATCATGAGCCTTCTGCACCCTGATTCTTCATAGCATTTCCAGCTCTACCTTGCCAAGCACCTCCCAGTGAACACTTCTTCTCTCGATGACACGAGTCTCTTTTGTATGTTTTCATATCTTAAGAATGGGACTGGGAAGTGGGGACAAGAACTCTGCAAGAAGACCAACAAAGTCAACTAACCTGGGCCCATGGGAACTCACAGAGACTGAACCACTAATCAAAGAGCATGCATAGGCTGGACCGAGGCCCCCTACACATATGTAGCTGATGGGCACCTTGGTCTTCATATGGGCCCCCTAGAAATTGGAGCGGGGTGGGTCTCTGACATGGACTTTGTTTCCTGCTTTTGGATCCATCCTCCTAGCTGGACTGCCTTGTCTGGCCTCAGTGGAAGAGGAGGCACTTAGTCCTAATGTCACTTGATGTGCCAGGTGGGATGGTAATGGGGGGCGGTATTCTGAGGAGAATGGGGAAATGGGGGAAGAGATGGGGGAAGAGGATCAGAGGTGGGACTGGGAGGAGAGAAAGGAGGGAGCTTCGATTGGGAGGTAAAGTGAATAAATTAATTAATGAGAAAAAAAAAGAATGGGATTGGGGCAGGATTGCTATGTTGTTCACGTTCTTGTTACTCATTCACCTGATTATGCCCATTCAGATGGTTAGACACCATCTCTTGTCTTTTCAATATCAATGTCTGATCCATCCCAGGAGATATAAATTTCTGAGGACATCGCCATACTACAAAATTTTTATTTTCCTTACAGTACCAAGTATACAAGGATGCTTTAATTAAAAGATGCATAAAAGCTAAGGGTCTTTTTTTTCTGTCCCTCTTATTCTTTTTATCTCTTTGCTGAAACTGCTAGTTAGTCACTTTTTTTTATGTCTGCGTGCTATGTGTGGTGTTAGAAACTGAACCCAAGGACTCTGTACATGCTAGGTTGGCATGGTATCTATTCTGAGCTACAGACTAACATTTTGTCTAATGGAGAAAGAGATCTTGGAAGAGTCTCTACATGTTTATTTTTTAGAATCTGGTTTAATGCCATCCCTACCATGATCTCACTGCATGTGCATTAGATCTCTTTCCTATAATCCCTCAAAACATTGTAGCCTTCTCTTTATTTTGTTCATCTTCAGATATGAAAATGCCAAAGTGGTGTGGCT
Source organism: Lophiomys imhausi (assembly GCA_907164525.1). Taxonomy (NCBI): domain Eukaryota; kingdom Metazoa; phylum Chordata; class Mammalia; order Rodentia; family Muridae; genus Lophiomys; species Lophiomys imhausi. The sequence goes on along the minus strand of CAJQZJ010032031.1, from coordinate 9,139,595 downwards.
AAGGGCACAGACTCTGAAGCCAAATTTCCTGACACCCCAAAAATCTGGCTGTGGCCTTTCCTAGATTTGTGGCTCTGAGCAGGTTTCCTTGTTTGGAAAAATGGTGAGTAGAGTGCTTACTTCAAACAAGAACTGTATGGATTAGGACAGGGTATGCTGACCTGATTAATGTTGTCTGAGGGTTCATTGCTAGATATTACTCATCATAACGGCAAAGTGACAATGATTTGGAGTCAGTGGGATGAAGAGACATATACTAACTAAAATAAAAATTTAAAACAAAACCATCAATAAAACTGAACTGGTAACTGGCCGTCAGATGGTCTCTGCTTCAGTGAATAAAATATCTGCAGTTACCACACAGATTTCTGTTGTGTGTTCCTCAAGTGCTCTGTCCAAGGCCTGGAGAACTTAATGTGGTTTAAACAATGCATACTAGAATTATGCACAATTTTTTACATACCAAACAAAGAGACATATGGACGGACACACACACACACACACACACACACACACACACACACACAGAGAGAGAGAGAGAGAGAGAGAGAGAGAGAGAGAGAGAGACAGAGAGAGAGAGAGAAAACAGCATAGTGTGTTTTAAATCAGCTCAATTCATGACATCTAAGGGATGATAGACAAACCCTAATGGGTTTGTCAATGAAGTTTTCCTATGTTGTGATTATTTGTATGGATATATCCAAATAACCCAAACTCTTCCAGGAGCTGAGTTATGGCCTATTTTCTTCTTCATAGGATAGCTGGGATGTGGCTTAGCTGGGGTTGTTCCTATAGGAGCAAACTTAGAAGTGGAGATTTATTTGCAGGAGGTTGACTGGGGGCATGTGGAGAAACAGGCTGGTCAGAAGACAGAATGGCAAGAAGTTCAGTGTTGCCATGGCAACAGATGCTCCACCATTGAGAGAGTGGACTGAGCCATTGTGCAGCCTCCACTGTCCCCACTGACCAACCTGAGGAAGGAGCAGACAGGACAATGAGCAAGGAAGTTCCTATCAACTGTTGGTAATACTTAAAGGGCCACTCAGCTGGGAGCATTCAGTAGCCCAGTGCTCCAGAAGCCAAGGGAATGAATCAATCCTGAAAATAGATTCTAGGTACCAACCCTCAGCATTTGTTACACTACACACAAGAGTCAACAACTCACATGGCCTATCTTTACCATTATGGTCAAGGAAGCTGATGGCATAGACCGTGGTGTAAGAAGGTGGCTATTAAACTATATTAATACCTAAACATCTATTACTTAAGAACCAACCCTAACCCTTTTGAAAGGATACCAAGGTATGGGTCCTTTTGGGCAACTGGTCAGCTGTCTGCAAGCAACAATCACTCAGTGGAAACCTGGCTCTGGCATTGTTATGGCAACTTCACTTTGTCTTGGCTCAGCTTCCTCCAGGGTTAGTGTCACCACTGTCTGCCTGCTCCTGCGGCCAGCCTGTCTCAGCCTTTCGGCTTGAGGTTGGTTTCTTCAGTCAGCTGAGACTGCCACCTCCACAGTTTCCTTAGCCTGTCTGTTTGAACTAGTTGAACCCCTCAGGGCTGCTGCTGTGCCTTGTGGTCTAGTCCTTGGCTTTGTGGCCTTTCAGGGGCCTTTCGATCATCTGGGCCTTTTCCATGCCCTCAGTGTGGCAGGAGTTGCCTTCACAGTTTTCCTCAGCCTCTTCAGGCTCAGGGCCTCGTGCCACCACTGTCTCCCGGCTGGCCTTTGTTGCTCTTCTTCTGCTACTGTGGCACCAGCCGACCACCTCAAGCATCCTGTACTCACGAATTTTCTTGCCAGCCCAAGCTTATTTATGGCAGGTCCAGCCTCCTGCAGCTTTTCTTGGCCTCCTTGGGCTGGCTCATGGCAAAAGCCATTCTCTTTGGCTTTTTCTCAGCCTCTGTCTCCAACCTTCTTGGCTGGTCTCAGTTTACATGCCGAGGCCTCTGTCCGCTTGCCTCTCACCATCTCAGGGCTTGTGCTATATTAGTGGCCTCAGGGCTGGCAGATGCCGTACATCACTTCGCACCTTGGTCTCTTGTGGCAGGGCTTTCTAACTCAGGGGCCTTTGGGCTTTGCCCCCAGATCCTTAAATAGGGTGTTGTCTCTCGTGGTTTCTTGAGGTAACTGACAGTTCTCATGATCTCTCGAGTTCCTTGGCCATGCCATCAGCAGGGCACTGTCCACGTCTCTCACAGAGCCTTGTCCACTGGACTCTGTCCATCTTTGTCTAGCTGAGCAGTGTTTAGTAGCAATGCCAAGCCAAAAATCCTTATCCAGTTTCCTGGGTTTTACTAATTACATCTGTTGCACAGTTGCATGTGCACTGCAAGGTGTCAGGCTGATCTGCATGCCCCTTAAGAGATTGTCCTTCACGAGCCCCCACATATTCACTAAAGAAATCTCACTCCTATTACACCCTGGCAGTGGATTCTAATTTCACTGTTCAACAAGTCCCTTAATCCTAATTACTCAGGGTTCTCATGTGGAGATTGGAGGCATTGTATAAGAAATTGCCAGACTGGGCTGTGTGATAGTAGGGAATGCCTTTAATCTCAGCACTTGGGAGGCAGAGGCAGGTGGATCTCTGTGAGTTTGAGCACAGTCTGGTCTACAAATCGAATTCCAGGACAGCACAGACTTCCCAGAGAAAAAAAACCAAACAAACAAAAAAAGAAATTGCCAGATTAGGAGATAAGAGTCTCATGGAGCAATGTTGTCTTGTGTTAACATTAAGAAGCAGATTCCCAACTCCTGTGATTTTTCCTCCACCTAAGGCCAAAAGAATAGCTCATCTATCCCTTTCCAATTGAATTTATTTTGAATCTCCAAGTGGAAGGAGGGATAATCTGATATACTTAAATGGACAGTGAAACTCATAAGATTTTATTTCATGACATCAAATGTATACTGAAAATGAGAAAAAGGGAGGATTCTGCATATCCTTTGTATGTCTGACCCCCTGGAGGTTCATATTTTCTGTGTGTTTGTTTGGAATCTGATTAAAGCCATTCAGTAAAAAAAATGCTCATTAATTGACCCATATATATAGGTGAATAATAATTTAGAGCCCTTAGATCGATTTTTTTTTTCCTGATCCAGACAAGGAAGTGAGTAAGCCCTGCATTATTTATCACTGGCCAACCAGTTCAGCGTGTGAGCCGACAGAATTGCCTGCTTCATGCATCTCCTCCAGGACTACAGTGGGCTGGTTTGAGCAGAGATCAGGTTTTTATGCAGGGTCTGGTTTCACTCCAACTCCTCCAAAGAGTCTCAGACAGAGCCAAACGGCATTGTGTCTTCCTGCTTGGCAGGTGAGTAGGAAAACGTAATGGGGCAGATAGTCGGCCTACAACCTTGGAAAGAAAGCAGCACACCTGAATGAAACCAAATGTATTCTTACCAATTGTATGAGCCATTCTTCCTATGAGGTTAATTATTATTAATGATATTAATTAGGGAATCGTGTGAAGTATTTTTCTTGGAAAATGTGGGTCTGCGTGGGCTGTTGGATTTTTGCTTTCTGCTGCAATGGCCCTCTTTCACAGCATCCTATTAATGCTCGGTTTCTGGTGCTATGTGCTAAGACAATGAAGACAGAGGGCCTATTTTACAGTGACATCGGCCAGGTGTAGGATGGCATTTAGCTGATTGCTGAGCTAGAATTAGTCTTGTTCATTTGAGAGCTCCTACTTGGAATTTGTAAGACGAATGAGTCAGTTGCACCCATTCTTGAACGATTAACTGGTAATTGGGGCATTTAATCAGAAACTGATTCGAAGGACTTTAGCCTGACTAGATGCTGTTATCATGGAAAAGAAAAACCTCTTAGTTCATTTCACTCATATGCTATATTTTCACCCCAAGCCCAGATTAGAAACAAATTGAGCTCACCAACGAATAACTGTATAATGTGTTCAGTACTTATGAACATATTTTACAGAAAGAATTAATAGAGTTAGAAGCCATTATTATAAAAACAGTCAGGTCAATAATATTCATATTCTGGGTATATTAGCACATGACTGTAATCATGAGCACTCAGGAGGATGAGGCAGGAAGGTTATGAGTTCAAGGCTAGCTGGGCTACATGGTGAAACCAAAAGAAGTTACTTCTAGGAATAATAGAGTTGTTGAATTCAAGAAATCTCAATGATCATGTTTTACCTCTACAGAATATAAATCAAATGAGAAGTTCCCGTTTCCCACCTAACAACCAGATAATCACCTATCTTCATGATACACAACAGACAAGCAAGGTTTTATGGTTTGCATAAAATATAATCAGCATTCTATGCAGATTAGCGAAAGTCAGTAGTGAAGCTTGGGTATGTACTGGAATCACCTGGAATGTTCTCAAAAGCCAAAATGATTCCTGAGCAAGGTTTGCTGTGATTCAAATATGGTTTAAGTGGGTCCCCAAGGGCAAGTGCTAGAAGTTTGGTCCTCAGAGTGATGAGGCTAGCAGTCAATGGAACCTCTAAAAGGTGGATCTTAATGCAAAGTAATTAGGTGATTAGGCAGTAATGCAACTGGAAGCTCTCATTAGATCCACGTTGGTTCCCACAGAAAGGATTCATCTAAAAGTAAGATAGCCATTGCCACCTCTCTGGCTCCCTGTCCTGACATGTGGCCAATTTTGCAGGTGTTCTTGCTATTGTGACACTATCCACACATGAGTTCCCATCATCAGAGGTGATGATTGTGCCTTGTCTTAGAACCTCCTAAACTCAGAGCGAAATGAGTCTTTGTGCTTTTTTGCATTACCCAAATGTTCAAGTTTGATTTCTGTTGCTGGGTTAAAACACCCCAACCAGAAACAACGTACAGGAGAAAGGTTTAATTTAGCTTACAATTCCAGGTTACTGTCAGTCCATCACTGAAAAAGAATTTAAGGCAGGAACTGAAGCAACCAGTCACATCACACCCATAGTCAAGAGGAGAAAGAAACAAATGCATTCTTGCTTCCTGTTTACTGTGTTGTTCATGCTCAGCATCCTTCTTTACCCTACAGTCCTCAGCACCTTCCCAGGGAATGGTGCCACCCACAGTGGGTCTTCCCAAACCAATCAACTATCAGAGCAGTTCCTCACAGACATGCATACTGGCTACCACAATCTGGTCAATTCCTCAGTTAAGCCTTCTCTTCTCAGCTAAGTTTTGGCAAATTGACACTTAAAACCACCAAGAACACCAACCTTGGGACGCTGAGATTCTTTAAATATGAGTATTGGGCGAAATTATTTGGACAATTATATCAGTTTTTAAAAACAAGTTGGATTAAGACAATGTGTCATAAAGTACTGATATAAGCAACTAAATTCTTATTAAATTTTAATTGATGGATACAAAATGTGGGAAATATAGGTGTCGATATAGAGGGGTAGAACTCGTGTTGGGTATGTAAGAGGGAAGAAAGCATCCTGGGACCATCTGAGTTTGGCTCTGGAATTGCTTCTCTGCTGAGAAATGGGTGATCTTTCCTGCAAGCAGAGAGAACCAAAAAAAGAGGGGCCTCCACCTCACGCCAATCCCCCTACTCTTAAGGGGCATCATTCCTTCACTTTCACACTGCAGAAGGGGAAAACCCTGGAAGAAGAATGAAGCAGAGGTTGAACTAGGCATTCTACACATTTCTCATTGTCTCCAAGTGCAAGGCACGAGCTTAGTTTTTCAACCAGGGTATATGTGAATACTTGATTACATTGTGAACCCTGAGTTTGTGAATCGAAAAATGTGTTTGTAATTATGGGATGACTCAGTCTTTAATCCAAGAACTTTCTGTTTTATTCAAACAAGTATAATGGTGTTGCTCAACTCTAAGAATACACCTTTAATCCAAGAGCTTTTTGCCAACAGGATTAAATAAACTTAACCCCAGGTCAAGAGGGAGAGCAAGAAACCAGCTGACATTAAACAGAAAGGAGGGACATTGAGCTGAGGGTATTTAAGACAGCTTGGAGAAGGATTTTTGGTTCCTTCGGAGGTTTTCACCTTTGGAGTTCTTCCTTCGGTTTTCTCCTTCTAGGCTCCTTTCTCTAGGTTCTTCTGGGCTTCTTGGCTTAGGGTTTTTGGCTGGGATGTTGGTGGAATAGTAATGTCAGCTGGGTGCTTTCTCTGCCTCTCTCAGGTAGCAAGTTTTCAACTCAGCATCTAGTTCCTGATTCTTCATTGGTAAAATTGAACGACTGGGACATTTTAGTTTTTATAAAACAGCATATATGGTTAGTTCATTTGTGATCCTTTTCAAAGCCTTACCATCTGGCCCACACTGGGGCTGGTGGATCCAGAGTTTATCTTAAGCCTTTGCATTTCTTGCCCAGCAGAATAAGAGGCATCTCTAGGAGATCACATTCTGTCTCTTGCTTTTAACTCCCATCAGGTGATGCTGTCTCAGTTGCATGTGGCTTTGATAAAATACCCTGACAAAAACAATTCAAGGGATGTTGTTTATTTTGGATCACACTTCCAGCTTTCATTCTGTCAGAGTGGGGAAGTAGCAGGCAGGGACTTGGGGTGCTGACTACATTGTATCAAGTCAGGAAGCATGGAAAAATGGATTCAAGCTGCTGCTCCTTCTCCCTTCCTCCACATGTATAGTCCAGGACCCACGCCAAGGCACTCACAGAGGACAGGGAGTCCAACCTCCATTAACAGAGTAATCCATAGACATGCCCAGTCGTGATTCTTTCAAGATGGAATTAACACCAACTATCACTCAAATCAATACCTGTAGCAAAAATTGCTCTCTTCAACTTAAAATTTAACTATTTAACTGCCAGCAGACATATCTAACTAGAAAGTGTAGGTAACCTAAAGTTAATGTATTGGCAAGACATTCTTGCCTCTCTTCTGACACTTCAGGATGTTATGAATGTTACTGTCATCCACCCAGGTCCTTAGCCGCATTCCCAGACTCTTTTGCTTCACCTTCCGTATTTATCTTTCTCAGTTTGTGTTTTGCCTCCTCAGTCTTTCATATTAATCTTGTTCTCCCCAACCTGCTACAACTGTCCAAGTTCAAGACCATATCATCTGTCAGTTGAATTTCTACAACAATTCCTGGCTGATTTCTTTCGCTCTAGTCTTCAACTCCTTTCAGCTATTAACAATGGCTGTGTTAAACACACATGATCCCATCAGCTCCCTGCTTGAACCTTATCCCAGGTTCTTCATTGCCCATTGCAATGGCCTTAAACATCAAAATCTACTGTGTATTTTAAGGCATATCTTAGGAGTTTTGAAAAGCATCAATGCCCAAGACCTATCTCATATCAACCTAATCAGTTGGAATCAGTATTTTCTAACTCTCTAGTTGATTTTAGTATGTAGGGAGTGCATGTTAGAAGGAATCCTGCTTGGCTATATGCTGCCACCCAACACAAGTTAATTCAGGAATAACTTCTTAGTTTAATACCAACTATTTTAGTACTTTGTGTGGATGAGGAATTCAGACAGGATTTACCTGGGCTGTTCTTCTGCTCCACACCATCTGAGGTCACTTGCTGATATTCAGATAGCAGGGGCTCCAATGTGGCTTCACTGAAATTAGAAAGACTGTCCGCCCCTATGACAGTACCACTCACAGAATGCCTCTTACCGTATAGCAACCCCAGACAAACATGGTGGGATAAGTATTTCGTGTAACATCAGGGTAGACATCATCACCTGGAAGTGTATCGAAAAATGCCCACCCCACCCCATACCTTCTCAGCAGGTAATTTATATGCACACTGAAACTGAAGTACACATATATCTAGATTATAGAAAGCAAACCAGTGTTGTACCATAGAACAGCAAGGAGAAAAACCTACACATGTGAGAACATTTGGGATGGGGAAACACATTTTTCCCAACTTGACCAAGGCAACAGTTTCAAATGGTATGACTACCCAAAATAACAGGTTGTAGGCTTTCTGTGTAATGTAACTATTGAAAACAACTCAAATGGATGTCCTCCAATAGAAGGACAACAAGTGTAAATATATTGACACATAATATATCTGTATATCATATAAGACAAGTAAATTCTGGTGTCCTAAATGGAATGCAATACAGCAAGAGATGTTCTGTTTCCTTTTTCTGACTCTAATGGTCAAAAATGTCACCTGGGATCCTTCAACCTCAGAGTGGGACTTGATAGCTTGCCTGTTTTTGTTCCTTTCATTTATGGTATCTCTGTGTGTGTGTGTGATGTGTGTGTCTGTATGTGCATGTCATGATGCATAAATGACAGACTGTGTATGAACATGTGCTGTAGTTTGAATGTGTTTTGTGCCCACCCTACCAAGCTCATAGAAGACACTTATCCACAAAGTCTCTGGTTATTGGTATTAAAAGAAATTAGTGTAATTGTGGTGCTTAGAGGTGGGGATTGGGGCTAGGAAATGTCTCATGATTAAGAGCACTGATTGCTCTTCTAATTGACCTGGGTTCAATTTCCAGCAGCCATGTGCAGTTCACAACTATCTGAAACTCTGGTTCATGGTAATATAGTGCCTTCTTCTGGCCTTCAGAGGCATCAGGCATACAAGTGGTTGCACCTACACATGCAGCCAAAACATCCACAGGCTTAATTTGTTTTTACGTAGAGATGGGGCTTTAGGAAATGATTGGGTTAAATCACTGAAATGGCACCTCCTGATTCAATCCCAATGCTTTATAAAGAGGAGAGAGGTTATCTACATAATGTGGTACTTCTGCCATGATGGGATGCAGCCAAGGGAGACACTTGCCAGGGCCTAGGCAGTGATCTTTGGACCTTGTATAACTATAACTTTCTCTATAAAGTAGCCTTCTTTGTGTATTAACTTAACGAGTTAAAAAATAGAGAGGAGAAAAGCAAGGTGTCAAAAATATTTATCCTACGTGATATATTTGGTTACAGGATATATACAGACACAAATTAGTATTATATTATACATTGTTCATAAATAGGAATGGATAAAACAAAAGAATTTAAAATAGACATGAAGCTTGAACAACGGAAAAAATTAATTATAGGAGAGAAATAATGAGAATAAGTAAAGCTGGGAAGGGAAATAATAATTTATATTTCAATTATAACATTCTACTATATAGTATACATATAAAGTCATATATATATATGCCTGAGGCAAAAATCCAACGCCATAACATTCCTTTCTTTCACTGGATGTATGATGTTTATACAGTTGTTTTATAGGGTTCTGCTAATGTTGTCATATTTCATGCTTATAAAACAACCACTGAAGGAAACTAACACCCAAACCTAGCCTATTACACAGCTCAACCTCACAATAATAGGCCTAGATCTCTACACACTCAGTACTGAGATAGCTAAGTTGTCCAGGTCCCTACTGAGCATCTCAACAAGGCCTCACGGAGAGGAGGTGGCCTCTCCTGGCTACAGGTAACACCACAGCAGTACTCCTGATATGGTCCCACTTTGGAGCCCTTAGTCTTGGTCTCAGTCTAATTTGTGTTGCTATAACAGAATACCCAAGACTGAGTAATTTATAAAACACAGAAATTTATTTCTTCCAGCCTATATGTCAAGAAAAATCAGGGTGCCAGCAGCAAGTGAGGGCATTTCTGCTATTTCATCTCATGGAAGAAGGATGGGAGGGCATGTGAGGCAGAAAGAATGGGAGATCAAAGTTATCCCTTTCATTAAGAACTTGTTCCTGGAATAACTACTCCCATTTCTTTCTTTCTTACTTTTTTGGTTTTCAAGACTGTTTCTCTGTGTAACAGCCCTAGCTGTCCTGGACTCACTTTGTAGACCAGGCTGGCCCCGGAAATTACAGAGATCCTCCCTCCTGAGTGCTGGGATTAAATGCGTGTGCCACCACACCCAGCAATTACAGACAACTGTGAACTGCCATGTGGGTGCTGGGATTTGAACCCTTCTTTGGAAGAGCAGCCAGTGCTCTTAACCTCTGAGCCATCTCTCCAGCTCAACTACTCCCATTTCTACGATAACTGCATCCAGCTATTCATGTGACCTCGTCACTTCTGAAGGCCCTACCTTTCAACTGTCACAATGACCAATAGATTTTGACATGAGTCTGTAAGGGCATTCAAACCATGGCAGTCTCCCTAAGCAATTGCCACCTAGTGACACTTCATTTATTGGATCATTAGACTGCATCCTAGTATACACAAAGTTAATGGGATAGACTTGTAGTTGTTTAATGCAACTGGAGATTGTGTGTGTGCATGTGCATGCGTGCTTGTCACCCTGTGTGACAGTGCAGACATAGGAGGGTCATGTGGAGGTCAGAGGGCAGCTGCTGGTGCAGGGCCTTGACCTCCACAGACAAGAACTTTACAAGGTAGATAGTGATGTGATACATAGCCATGTGGATCCTCTTAGCTGTATGATTTTGAATGTTATTGTAATCTGGTTATCTATGACATGACAAGATAGTGCAGGCTTCATGACTGACAGCTTTCTGTCAGAGATAGGCCAGTATTAGCTGACCCCTTGAAAGGAAAAGCCCTAGAGAAACTAAGGAGTCCCTTAAACTGTGCTACAACTATTACAACTCTTAAGACCTTTTGACTGGCTACTTCTTCCTCCAAATGAATGAAGAATGACTTAACTTCCCAGGAACCCACAGTCCATTAGGAAAATGTCCTCTTCACTAGATCACTTGACCGCTACCTGAGATCATGAGAAATCAGTCCTGTGTAATATGACTCCTCCCCTCTTTCCTCACTGGGTCAGGCAAGGACAGCAGGGGATGTTTAAAAAAACAAAACAAAACAGAAAACACTTGTGTTTAAGTCTATCCTCTAAATCTGCGCTTTTGTGTGAAGGAAAGAATTACATTTCACTTCCGGAACTAGTGAATGCCCTTGGACACATAGAAGAGAGGCCTTTGGGTGAAGGGTTCGCTGTGGTGATGGCAAGTGAGCCTTAGCCTGCAATTCGGCCTTCTACTCATTCACAAAGACATTGTGGTCAGCGGCAGGATGAGCTAGGATTCTGCAGCCCAGGGCCCCGGCAGCACAGAGATGCCTCTGTAGAGACAGAACTTGGCTCTTGGTCCTTTGGCTACCTGAAGAGATAGGAATCCATTGGTCTTATTGTTGGGATATTGGAGGGATGCCACAGTACCTTGAGGCCAGAGATCTTATTGTCATTCTGGTAAAAAGAAGAAGAGGAGGAGGAGACCGAGCAATGCTTTTCTGTATTTAGCCTAGGGGGAAGTGGACAGAGAAGGGCTATCATTAAGGTTTATTGAGTCTGTAGTGTGACAGAACTTAATATACAGCTTGTTCCGCTTCACACAGTGACAGACTAATGCTAGCACCGGGGCTTATTCAGGAAGATTCTGGTTCTTAGCTCTTGGACCATATACAGAATCACCACTCCATAGCTCTCTGGGCCAGCCTTCTGGTTCCCTGCGGAGACTTGGTTGTCCTGCTACCGTCTACAAAGGCCATCCAAATCATTAGTTCTTCTGACATGGCAGTGCAGGTTTGAACACTGGACAAGATTCAAGCCTCTTGTTTTTCCCTGATCACTTCAGTCCCCATGTGGCTAGGAAAAGAAACATCAAGGGAGGGAGCAAAGTCTACATACACTGGCCTGGGACCACAGGGCTCAGTTTCTGCTGAAACCCAGCAGGGTCTCCATGGTCAGTGCACTCCTTTAATTTTCCTCATGTATTTCCATCTGGATACCAAGTCCGTTCCATTATCACATGGACTTATTATCCAGACATTCATGTGCTATCTAGATACTGCAGTCGAAGCTCAGTGAATTGAGGTTGAATCTGTAATTTAGAGAACAGAGAAATTAGTTGAAGAAGGCCGATAAAATGTGAACATTTAGTGACTGTGAGAAGTGACATTGCAAGTGTCAAGTCTTGGGAGAAAGGGAATAACCCAGGTAAATAATTCAGAGGTGGGGTGGATTCGGTACTTATGGGGAGGGGTTAGGGAACTGGCTCCAGGGCAGAGCTTGGAAACCTACTCTGCTAGGTGGATCAGTGAGGCTCATAGTCATGGGAGTTCAAAGGCAGGCAAGAAAGCAAAGGCAAGTTATTTTTAATGAGTATAGGAAGCTCTGCCCACTGTAAAAATGATATGGGTTGATAACCAGGTCAAAAGAGTGAGAGCCAAGAGAGAATTTAGGAAAAATAGGCCAGAAGTTAATACAGCAATTCAAACAAGACAGTTTTGATCTGCAGTGGAGAAGTGGACAAGTCCCAGGCATTTCAAAAGAACATCCCATTGCACCAGACAGAATAACCAAGATGAAGGAGTCAAAGAAGCCTGAGAGAGGAAATGTGGTAGAGCTGGGACGGTTGACGAGCAAAGCCATTTTGAAAGGAAAGACAAGTTCTTCTTGGCTTTGGTAGATGCCAAGGTGATGGTAGAGTTTGTAATCTGACAAAAGACAAAGAACTTAAAGAAATATTATGTTAAGTCAATGCTAGAATTCAACTTGAGAAGAGCAAGCTGAGACTGAGTGCCCATGTTGTAACTTAACCTTGTTATGTTAATTAAAGCAATAAGTAATATTTCTTGTTGGAAATAAGAAGTAATACTACTCTGTACTGTGGGGCATCTGTGGTGAGGATCGGTCAGGCAGACTTGAAAGTGATGTTGTGGAAAGAGGCAGCTGATTGGTCTCTTTTTCAGTGTATCATATCTACATCAGCATTAGGACCGTGGACCCCACAGAGAGGAATAGAGGAAGCGTCTGTGGTCTCAGGGCTTTGGCTGTATTCTAGTTGAAGCAGTGCTTACTAACGTTCCAAAATGTTGCTGGAGCCAGACATTTGAGTTGACTCAATGACATAAAGAGGAAAACAACTCTGCTAATCACAGCGGCATTCTGGGAAACCCTTCCGACTAGCTGGACATCTCAGGAGTTCTAGTCACACAAGGCTGAGCTTGGAGCTTTAGGGTTTGACTGGCAGAGAGGAATTTGGAGAGGGGGCTTTAGAATGGGAAAGCCTGGGCTGTGTGATCTGGGCTGAAACATGCCTGAAGAATGTCCGCAGGGAATGGGTGGTGTGAGACGTTTGTTTGTGGAGTACCAGCCCAGAGGGCTAATGTTCAAAATCACTGAAGTCTTCTGTTAGGGTTTCCTCCTCTTTGGAATAGATAACATTTCTTAAGATACAGCTAAAAAACCAAGTATGAGCCATACAAGAGAAAATCTAGTGAGTTTGACTTACAGACATCAAAAGCAGCATTGGGGCCAACAAGGTGGCTCAGCAATGCAAGTCTGAGGACCTGTGTTCAAATACCCAGAACTCATCTGAAAGTGGAAGGTAAGAAATGATTTCCTCTGATCCCCAACCACCCCCCCTCTCTATATACATATAGATAGATAGCTATAGACAATAAATGATAGACAGACCACATATGTCTACCATACACATAATAATAGTAATTAATTTAAAAGTAAATTTAAAAGATAGCATTAAAGCCGGGTGGTGGTGGCGCACGCCTTTAATCCCAGCACTTGGGAGGCAGAGGCAGGCAGATCTTTGTGAGTTCGAGGCCAGCCTGGTCTACAAAGCGAGTCCAGGACAACCAGAGATATTCAGAGAAACCCTGTCTCGAAAAACCAAAAAAAAAAAAAAAAAAAAAGATAGCATTAAAGAAATGAATAGACAGAGTCAGAGGAAGTGTTTGTGGAGCATCTCTCTGATAGAGGACTTCTTTTATCTGGAATAGGTAAAGAGAACATGTTTGCAGGACATCTATCTGGTAGAGGACTTTTATCTAGAACAAAGTGCTCTCAGTTCAACAATATAAAAAAGTACATTGGCGATATGAACACACACCTCCACAGAAAGAAGCATGAATGTCAAATACATATCTTCAGAGATGTTCAGTGAAATGCATCAAAAGGGAACTACAGCCACCGTGAGATACCACTGCACATCTACTGCAACACCTTTATTCAAAAGATTGTCAATGTGTTGACACAGTATACAGGAAGTACTTTCTTACACAGTGCTGGTGGGATTCTGAAACAGTACAGTGATTTTGGTAGGAGTATGTTGGCATTATGAAATTAATTATACTTAACGTATGGTACAACCACTCCCAGGAGAAAAAGCAAACTACAAATCCACATTTAGACTTTTAAGTAAATGTTCATAGTAGACTTAGCTATAATTGCTAAAAACTCAATGATATGCAAACATTTACTAAGAAATGAGTAAACATTTTGCAGTGCAACCATCCAATGGTCTAGTAGCAGAAGGGAAACATCGGAAGTTCCACAGTACTGTTACAGTCATTCAGAACTCATCAAGGATATGTCTTAAGAAATACAGACTTGCCAGGCAGGGCATGGTGGCACACGCCTTTAATCCCAGCACTCAGGGAGGCAGAGGATGGCGGATCTCTGTGAGTTCAAGGCCAGCCTGGTCTACACAGTGAGTCGAGGGCCACCAGCGCTACACAGAGAAACCCTGTCTCGAAAAAACAAACACACAAAAATATAAACTTGGGCGATTGAATAATTGCACCAACATCACATAATATACTTACACAGAAAAACATGTCTATGACATTTTGGGGCAATATAATCTTATGGAGTAGAACTGTTGTGTGTGTGTTTCATTTACTAACTAAAACATAGATATGCAGTATATAAATATGCATACAACAGAGATGTGTCTCTAGAATATGTTGACCAGGCCAGGTATGGTGGTGCACAACTTTAACATCAGCACTAGGGAAGCAGAGGCAGGCAGATCTCTGTGATTTCAAGTACAGCATGGTCTAGTGAAACTCTGTCAGGGGTTGGGGTGGGGAAAGACTGAAAAATCAGAGCAGTGGTTGCCTAGAGCTGAATGTGTGGTGGGGTGCCCCTAAGAGCAGAGGCACCTTCGTAAGAAGATGGGAATGCTGTCTAACATAATTTTCATGGTGGCTGTAAAACAATGGTATCTGTAAAGCCTCATTGACTAGATACTTAGAAGTGATGCTTTTGATTTTATTTTTTTTCTTCTTTTACCCTACCTACCAGACTAGATGTGCAGCCTTATGTAAATGTTTTAGAAATTAAAATAGCTCACAACAGGGTTAATGTGTTATGGGATAAAATATCACACTTGAGTTAACGAGAAGACCAGAAATTGGATTATTTAAGCATGGAGTTGTGCCTTAGCCAACAATGAAAGCCAGAATATAAAATGAAGTTCTTCCATGTCCCTGTCCCCAACCCACCCCTACCTCCCAATGGCGTTTCTAAGACATTCCAGAAATCTCAGTATGGACCTACTTGGACCTGCATAAGATACAGTCGGTGTACAAGCCAGACTTGTCTAGGTCTCAAGGGGACAAGGAGATTCTAGCCACCATATGGGCTGAATTAAGAAGAACCTTCGTCCAGGTAGTTCTGATATGGCTCACTGGATTTGGATGAGCATTTGAAAACTTTGTACCCAAGGACCTTGAAGGATTTCTCAGTCACTTCTCAGCAACTGTTGCTCAGTTCTCACCAGTAATGCGGCTCAGTTTAGCATGCTAAGTTCTTTTGTTTCTGCTCTGTGAAGACTTACGAGCCAATCTTTTCCATCTCCTATCTTCCCTTCCTCTCTTTATCTTCCATCTCTGTTGTGCTCCCTTCCTCTTATTTCCTGATTCTCCATATATTTTTTTAACCTTTATTGACCTAAATATGATTTCAAGGAATGGTCCTGATTAAAAAAAAAAAGTCACCATTTATTCAAGAATCAAAATTAACTCTGGGTTTGATCCTTAGCAATGCAAGTGTGTTTTACACACTTATTTTACAGACTGCTGCAATGACTTATAAAGTGTAGGCACTTGCTGCTAAGTTTGGTAATCTGAATTCAATGCCTGGGACCCAAATGGTAGAGAGGCAACAGATTCCCACAAGTTGTTCTCTGATCTTTACAAGAATGCTACAGTGTACACACACACACACACACACACACACACACACACACTTATATGAATAAATAATTTAAAATTATTGTGATGGCTGGGACCATAAGTCAGTGGGTCACTGCCTGTCTAGACCGTACAAGGCTGTGTGTTTGAAAAGAGAAAATGAAATTTAAACAGCCAAGTGTTGTGGTGCATACCTGTAATCCTAGCACTTGATAGTTTGAGACAGGATGACTATGAATCTAAAACAATCCTGGGTTACAAAAGGCTATCATATCTAGATAATAATAACAACAAATGATTCTAATATTAGGTGTTTTATTTGACTACCAATCTTCTGCATACAAAACAGCTGTGTTGCAATGGAGGGGTCACAAAGATACCCTGCATTTAGACATGATTGAATTGTCACCTAAGTAAATAAACACTAACCAAAAGGTCTAGCTAATTTATGAATGAACGCCTTGAATCAATTCACACAAAGAGCACAGCTGTCCTCATATTGTCCTCCCGTGGCTGCTTCAAGTTTGTGGCACTGGGTAGTAAACAGCAGCGAGGAGCAGTCCACCAAGCAGGCACAGTGCTGAGCAAATTAGCTGACAAGGAAATAGTAGATGAGAAGTGTCATTTTTGTGTTTCCTTTGTTGGGATTGTTTTTTAAGTCAAAAGATGATAAGACTGAAAACACAATCAACTCTGAGACAGACATAAAAACTGTCTGCAGCTCTCTAGAGAGAAAGAAAATGGACAGCTTCCAAGGCATAGAGTAGCTGTGGTTACAGAGAAAGCTTTGACTCTCAGTTTTCCCTCTGCATCTGAGGGCTCCCAGAGCAGCTTACAATTAGGGAGAGAAAAACCTTTGAGAACTTATTCTAAAGGGGTTATTTTGGGGAAAGTGTAATTGAAAGAAATTGTGGCCAGTTGGTTTAGAATTTGCTCATGCAAAATGCATGCCTTCCGCAATGCACAAAGGGTTCCTGTTATAAGCCTCCCTTGTACCAGTGAGGAGAATTGGTCTACTGGCAAATTTATCGAGGGATTTCTCAGCTTAAGTATATTTGTCTGTGAAATCTTTTGCAGATGGTAAAGTTATTTTAGTTCACTGTGATGTCCTCCACATATGCAAAACAGAAAGAAAGAAAATCCTAGACCTGTGGGTTGGTGATGCCAAGAACTAATTACACACTGTCCAGATAGTTTGAAGGAAGCTGTAATATCCAGTTAATATCAATAACCCTTATTTCAAAATAAAATATATCCCAAATAAATAATGCTTCAGGGCATCAGAAAGGAAAGAAAAAGAAGGGAAGGAGAAAGGAAAGATGGATAGAAGGAAGGAAAGAGAAAGAGAGGGAGGGAGGACAAGTAGGGAAAAGACAAGTTAAAAGATAGTAGGAGAGAAGGAGGGAAGGGGCACTCTCGCTTCAAAAGGAGAAGGTTTCCAGGAAAATAGGACTCATTCATCTACCATTGGAAGCATAAACTTTCATTACACAGCACTGATTCTGAGCAGGGTCCCAACTGTGGGCCATAAGGGCCATTGACAAGAAAAAGATGCTATTCTGAAACTTCAAGTTGGTGTCTCATTACCAGGAAATCAAACAACCTGGAGGATGAAGAGTGTCATTTATACTAAGAGACTCCAAGACCATGGAGGGAGAGGTAAGTTCCCAGCCCACAATGCTGAATCAAGAAAGGAAAGCAAGCAGAGGGCGTGCCTCACACCAGGGACTACAGGCTTACAGCACCACAGATAACAATGACATAGAGCAGGTGGCTTGAGTGCTCCTTCCACTTCAGAGACAGCTCCTGGAGGTCAGGCCCCACACCTTTGTTCTTGCTAGGGATGAAAATGATAACAAGAATTAAAGGAAGCTTCACTTTGGGAGGGTAAGTAATGTGTCAAGTTCAGATAAACAGAGGAGAGCAAGATGGTAACCCACCATGGAACCGAAGTTCTCACCTCTGCCATTCTGGCTGTGGGTACAGGCAACAGAGCATCAAATGGTGAGCTGCCTCCCATTTCCAGAGTCCCTTTCCATTCTCCACAGTGCATGTCTCTTACTTTGTTCCCCACCCTTAAATGGCAGCATGAGAAATGCAACTCCTCCGTGGATCATATAGAGAAGTAAATAAATGAATGTCTATCACCCCAATAGCAGGAGCTTTTCCCTGCAGCAAAAGCCAAGAGCTCTGAGAAGCCATATGCAGATGGGATGGGAGGGGTAAGTGTGGGGGCATAAGTGAACCCATCAACATGCAAGACACAGGATGCATTTCTCTGTTTACCAAGGGATTTCTCTGTGACCTTATCTTGGCAACTCTTCAGGGCTTCTTTTAATGTAGAAAGAAAGTTGGGAAGCAGAGAACTAAAGAGGACTCTGAAGTTATTGAACATAGCCAAAAGTCTAAGAGATTTCAGCCAATAGAAAGGAGAGGGAGAGGGGAGGAGGAAGGGGGAAAGGGGAGAAGGGAGGGGAAAGGGAAGAGGGAGAGGGGCAGAGGAAGAGGGGGAGGGGGGGGGGGCAGGGGAAGAGGGGAAGGGAAAGAGAGAGAGGGGGTCATTATTTGCACTGTTCCTAGCCCTAGAGGAGAATCTGATCTATGTATTTGTTTCCATATGGTTAGTGCCTCAGCCCAGAGAAGGGTGAATTCAACAGTACTATGTTAGAAGACCATTGTAAAGTCAAGTGAAAGAAAGCATTCTCCTCTTTTACTTGAATTAATTACAAGCTGAGGGAGCGCACCTACTGTCCATTAGTTAGTCACAAAGGTAAGAGGGCTGTCATGATGAGGCACAATCACTACCAGCCCTTTAAACATAAGGAACAAATTCATTGACAACAGAAACCTCCTGGAAGGGAGTAAAGTTAACTGACAGCTGCTGAGAACTGTCCTGAAGGCTTGGGGCAAGATCTCAGATATGCCACTGGAGGCCTGGAGCTGCTCAGGCTTTTGTCTGTCTCTGCCTAACACAGCTTCTAGACCTAGCCCCATCCCGATTTCTCAAAACTACCTCCAAGCTTTAATGAAGTGCCATATGCTGTTCTAAGAGCTCATTGAACCCTTTTGCCCAGACTTGTAGACTTGCCTTTTCACTGATCATTTTGGTGGTGTTGTCTTAATCACCAGGACCACCTCACTTGTTTGGTAAACATGAACATTTACCCAAGTATTTGGTTAAAGTCTCTGCATAGGAGCATCCTAGGTCAACACAGAGTAACAAGGGCCTTAACCCTGACCCAAACCAGGTCTTCATTCATACGACCGACTAGTGGGTGCCAGAAGAGGTGGCTGACAGTTAAGGGCATGTACTGTTCTTCCAGAAGACCTGAGCCCGGTTCCTAGCACCCATGCTGAGAAACTCATAACCACCTGCTACTTTAGCCCCAAGGGCTATGGTGCCCTCTTCTGGCCTCCACAGGCACTGAACTCAAGTGTGCAAATTTATATGAAGACATACACATATATGCAAAATTAAAATAAGATCTTTTAGAAAAAAACACCTAGATTAAAAAAAAAAAAAATCCTTAGCCGGGCGGTGGTGGCACACGCCTTTAATCCCAGCACTTGGGAGGCAGAGGCAGGCGGATCTTTGCGAGTTCAAGGCCAGCCTGGTCTACAAAGCGAGTCCAGGACAGCCAGGGCTACACAGAGAAACCTTGTCTCGAAAAACCAAAAAAAAAAAAAAAAAAAATCCTTGATGATGTGGAGTCCAACATGTCCCTTGCAGTAATGAAGCAAAATCAAATAAAAGTTTGGGATTTCTGAGCAGGGAGCCATAGAAAAACCCTGTTGCTTGTCAGTGGGATACCTTACCCTAGGTGTTCCTTGAGCTGCCATATCAAGCCCCAGTACAAGAGGAAGCTCTTAACCCTCACGTGACTGATGAGTTGAGGGGGTACAATATGTGGGGGCTCCCCTCATCTGAGGAGAAGGAGAGGACGGAGATGGGGAAGAATGAGGTGGGGAGGGAGAGGCCGGGAAGGGGGGAGGGAAGGGACTTTGATCAAGATGTAACTTGAAAAAATTAATTAATTAAAAAAAGGTTAACTAAGCATAAAAATATAAAAATAAAAAATAATATTTTCAAATGATAATTTACCAAAGGCATACTTGTCTTACTAGCATGAAATGAAAAATGATCTTAATTTCATGTTAGAATGTTAGACTGTAGATTGCCATATAGCACACACCCTCTTGGATATCAGCTTGTAAGTTTTTTCTTATATATAAAGGATATTTTAGTTGTTTAGTATTAAAAATGCAGTTAAGAGATTTAAAATGCTGTAAATAAATGAAGGGTTACTACAGTTCAAACTTGTTCTCTAAATCTCTAAGAGTTGAAGTAATTTGGAGCTAAGATAAAGTATGTGAGCATGGCAGTGTTAGCCCATGCCTTTAATCCCAGCAGAGAAGGCAGATCATTATAGAGATAGTTGTCTTCTAAATTCTAGAGTTACAATGAACAGGGTGGTGATGGTGCACACCTTTAATCTCAGCACTTGAGAGACATACACCTTTAATCCCAACACACTGGAGACAGAGGCATGCAGATCTCTGAGTTCAAGGCCAGTCTGATACAGAGCAAGTTCCAAATAGAGAAACACTTAGATATAGGTGTGTTGGTTCACACCTTTATTCCCAACCCTTGGGAGGCACACACCTTTGATCCCAACAGTTGGGAGGCAGAGGCAGGCACATAGGATTTACAATGATTTAAGTTTAAAAGCTACTTGCAAAAGTCAGGCTGAAATTCAAAGTGAATGTCCTTTGTGATCTCAAAATATATACACCTAAAGGTAGATTTATTTCCAAAATCTCAAAAGAATTTCTTTTAATCTCAATTGAAATATAATACCTTTTCTACTGCCAAAAAAACAAACAAAAACAAAAACAAAAAAAAAAAACAATTTGCTTTAGGAAAGATATTACCTGCCAAAAAAGGAACATCTCAGAGTTAGGATTAGGGCAGGGTTCTATTCTTATCTTTCCAGGAGATTAAAAGCCTCCAACTAAGGAGTCCAGAGACCACTGGACAACTGAAACTTCTGGAGAAAAGGGACCAGATACCAAAGAAGACAAATAGCCCGGATGATTCAGCCTCACAGTGTGCCTCAATAGCTGTCTCCTCAAAAATCTACAGCCAGAACAACTTCAAAACAGCTAGATAAGATGATCCAGCCTCATAACTGTTCCAGCCTGGACTTCAGTAAAGCCCTGAACTTTCTCACCCAAAATTCAGCTTCTGACTATAAGCTTTTCAGTACATGTAAATTGCTGAACACAAAAAGACTGGACAACAAATGTTACTATTAACTTGCTTAACCATTTTCCATTCTTATTTGGGTCTTTCCAACATCCCAAATCAGCAGGAAGCCATTTTAAGAGAGTGACACCCCATTCCCAGAAGGTGGGGTGGGTGATTTTTTTTTTTGTCATTTGATGCGTTATAGATGCTTGTTATCAATTAGGGGGATTGGTTACAAGTTGTTAAATGGTCTTCTTAAACAAGGTTTAGGAGGTTAGACTCAGGGATTTCTCTCTTTTTCTTTTCTCTATCCTTTCTTATGTAAGGGGAGAAGATTTGAAAAGGAAAAAAGGGGGATAAAGACATAATATAGGAATAATAAAGAAAAAGGAGTAGATTATTGAATATTCTCTTATATCTTTGTATATTGATATAAAATTAAGGTTAACTCTTTTTAAGGTATTGTACCTATATAATGTGAAGTTCTAATCCTTTTGATAGCAACCATCACAAACTTTTCAGGATAATTAAGAAACACAAACTAATAGTAATTCAAGCTTGTGGTTTTGTTAGGTACTAGTTTAGTGCATCACAGATATTTTCTAAGTTAATCAGATATTAAGTTGCCAAGAGACAAGCAACATTTGCTTATTTAAATATACAGAGATAGATAGGTGATCTTCAAAAACTTCAAGAGATCTGTAGAATATGGCATTCAAAGATGTTCTCTTAACTTAAGGTTCTTTGATATTGAGACATGTCAGCTCATGACAGCACCTCCATTCTACTTCAAGTAGATGATGAGCTTCGAAGAATCTCCATTTGGAAATTGCTGCATTAGTGACAAGCTAGTCACTGGGCAAGAAAAAGCCCTTGCTTCAACTGTAGATAGAATGCTGTCCAAAAGGACAAAACTTGGAAGCAGGTAAGTTGACAGCCTAGCTCTTCCAAGACAGCGTGGGAAAGTCCTTCATAATTTTTGCTTTACAATTAATCTCTTCAGAGATACTGGGTCAAAAGGCTGAAGATAGATACTCCAATGTTATAGAGAGAAACTGGGGACTGTCCAGGCAGTCAGTTGTCTGTCATTTCTTAGTGTTGGAAGCTGCCTGCTCTGCACTTTCTGTTTACTGAGATCTATTTATCCTTCTCAGGTATCTGATCTGGTTGAAGACTAGATAGTTATAGTCTCACAGTTAAGTTTTAAGTTGTTTGGGAATTAAAAGTATGTTTTAAGTCTAAGAAGATATTTTTAAGTTGGTAGTGCAAGTTAGGATGAAAATTGAGTTAGGTATAGAACTTTAAACTCATCAAGCTAGATAGCTAATAGAATATTCTTATTAGTTGCCAAATACATATGGACTGGACATTGGGAGTGTATGTCATACCATATAGTTTTCATAATTGTTTCCTAATTGCTAAAAAAAGAGAGAGAGATAAAACTATATTTGAAAAAAAATTGTATTTGATGGCTTTTGAGGCTTGTTCCTGGTCTTATCCTCTGGGATGTGTGCACCACCCTTTTCTAATTGAAAAATAGATTTATTTTTTGGAAAGAAAAAAAAAGTTTGGAAATTCCTTTTGTAATTTATTCATTTTAGCATTCAAGGAGTGTCCAGTAGTCCTTAACATAGTACTTTTCATAGGCCTTCTTTCTTCTTTTTTTTTTCTGAAAAAGTTTGTGTAAATCTAAGAAAGTCTAGTAGAAAAAGTGGGATTAGCTGAGGTTTTGAGTTAATTCTTTTATGTACTCCTTGATCTCCCAAGGCCTGTAGCCTGTAGGGGGTGGGACAATTCTGCTCTCACACCCTCAAGTCCTGCTCACCCATGTTCTGCTCTGCTGTCCAAGTAAAGTACAGGGCCTGCTCACCTGAGGGCTGCAGCCAGTGAAGGGGCAGGGCCAGCTTTCCAGCTCTAATGACCTCCTGCCTGATCTGGGTAGCAAGGGGTAAGGAGAGGAGTGACATCTCTCCCTTGCCCATGCCAACCCATCATAGAGGATGGGCAGGGCCAGATTTCTGCGTACATGCCCTAGGGGCAGCTCACCAGATCCCTCGCTACCTGGGTCAGCTCTGTGATGTCCAGGGAAGGGGCAGGGCCAGCCTCCTGAGTGAAGTGGCTGGTAAGAGCAGGGATGGCTTAGCACAGGACCTCAAGTGGCAGTCCAAACCAGGGACCTCAGCATGGCCTTTGGTGGTAACACAGGCCTGGAGCATCAACACAGATCCTGGCTGAATTAGGACCATGAACTCAGACCTGGCCCCAGCAGCTGCATGAGCCTGATGTCACCATGGCCTCAGGTGGGAAAACAGACCACTCAGATCAGCATGTCCCCCTGCAACAACACAGCCTTCAGATATCCACATGGTCTCTGGTGGCAGCCCAGACCATGGACACCCACTTGGCCTTTGGTGGTAACTCAGGCTACAAACATCAACACAGACACCAGCTGCAGTAGGACCATGGACCCAGACATGGCCCTTGGCAACAGCATGGGCCAGGACGCCTCCATGGCCTCAAGTGGTTGTGTAGACTCCTCATAGCCACTGTTCCTCACCTCTGTATAGAGTCTCCAGTTCCACTTTTCTCCACAGTGTATAACCCCCTAGGCTTTATTTTCCTTCCAGTCTCTCCACCAAGTACTCCATCTCTCCATCACACATTCACTCATCATATTGGCACCCACACTGGGACCTCCGGTGTCTTTCTTCTGGTATCCTTGGGCCAGTGGGATGGGGACAGGCACGTGAGTGTCTTTCTTCTGGCCACCCTGAGCTGCCAGACATGTATGGGCTCTTAATATTGGTATTTCCATGGATATCATAAAAGAATCTGAAAGTGACTGACTAGGAGCCATTGTTCCATCCTAAACAGAAAAGTAATAAAGTGCAATGTTTCAAAACTGTTGTTGCTTTTGGTGCTGGATATAGAAACCAGACTACTGCGAAAGGTTCTTAGAACAGAAGCTGATTTTTATCATCTTCATGACAGGAATTTTCAAATAAATTAATATATCATTTACAGACATGCTGAGAACAGTAGCAAACAATGTTCAGGAAATGAGCAGAAATGAAGACATCCCATCACTAGAACTAGGGACATATCTTCCATGGAGTTGGTCAACTGCTCAGCGGCTGGATGTTGTGGTTGTTCTGCTGTCCTGGAACTCCTATGGGACTCTGAAGATACTCACTGACACTTCCAGCATATTTGCTGAAACAAGAGAGTTCTCCTTTGTTTCTGCCCTTATGTATCATAAGCTGCAGACCTAGGATGCAGTATAACTGCCTCTGGTTAGCCAAGCCCAGATGTGGATCTATGACTATAGCTGCAAGAGAGGCAGGAAAAAAAATCTTTTCACTCTGTCTTCTACAGCAGGAAGATATCTCTAGCTTCTTTCTATTCAGATTTATCCAATGAAGACTTCTCTAAACACTGAGAAACTAGTTAGTTTACCATGGTCAAGCTGGACTATTGTAGTATGCTAGCTACATAATAAAGTAGTGATGAGGACTCAGAGAAGGAGGATGATAAAGAAAAACAAGCTGAAAGGACTAATCTGAGAGGTGAGGAGAAGAAGAAATAGATGTGCTAATGGATTGATTTTATATATATATATACACATACATATATGATTATATGTTATAATTGTGTGATTTATTATTATTATTATTTATTGACGGGAAGATAAGAAAGCTGACTGTAGGCGTCTGTCCTGAAATTGATAAGAAGTAGGTACCATTGACAGATATTGACAGATAAAAGAACTGAGAGAAGAGGGAATTTTTTTTTTGATTTTTCAAGACAGGGTTTGTCTGTGCAATAACCCTGACTGAGAAGAGGGAATTTTAAAAGATCCTAGAGTCATATTAATGGAAGCGTGCGGCATCATTAGTTTTACCTCTCTCCTTCAGTTAGTCCCAATCTTTGAGGTCATCTGTAATGACTAATTGTATATTAATGGCTTTATTGTCTCTTCAGAATAGTATTACTGGTGGTCTGATAGTCTTAAAGGTTTAGAACTTACTGAATCAGTATTCCCAGGTAACTGTGTAGCCTGACATGTCTTTTTAAAGAATGATTATTTCTCTCAAACTTGTAACAGAACCCACAAGAATCAAAATTCTGAAGCCTTGGGTATTCAATCCCCAACACACACACACACACACACACACACACACACACACACACACACACACACACACACACACACACACACAGGTCATGGTTCCCATTGTTCAAGTTAAACGTCAAAAAGTGTGGTCTAGTCCATACACAGACATCCACAACTGCACTGAATGATAGATCTGTATAACCACTTGCTGCCTATATCACTCTTCTCATGGTGAGTGATGTCCTTTCTTTGTCATTGCTCGGGTGCCCTTTGCCCTCCCCATTTGAGATTGTAACTAGAAAGTGATCACCACTAATTGAAAAGGTCCAGGCATGAACTTCCTCATTTTTATCTTATGTCTGACTGTAGCTGTGCTCTACTCCAGACTTTGCAATTATGAAAGCAGAGTGGGGACCAGAGAGTTAGCTCATTGGATAAACGTGCCTGCTGCCAAGCTTGATGATGCATGTTCAGTACCTGGGACCCACATGGTGGAAGGAAAGAACCAACTCCCATAAATTACACTCTGACCTACACACACACATGGGCGCATGTATTCATACACACAACATAAATATGACTTAAAATTAAATAGATACATAAATAGAAAGTGGAGTAGGTTGTGTGTTAAAAGTAGGTGAAAAAAAAAAACAAAACCAGAGAGAGTTTCTAACTTGTCCTAACCGTTTGCTTCCAATTCCCATCTAGAAGAATTGACTGAGACCACCAAACATCACATAACATTCCTTCTCTGGTAGCCTCTCTCCTAATATCTTCTTTTCTTTATATTTCAGAGAAAAAAAACATGAGAAAAATGAAAATAAGGGATGGAGCTTTAATGGGAATAAGGCATCAAGAAACTGGTGGTGAAGAGAATTCTTTCAAGTTCTGGAATAACATAAAAGAAATCAGAAAACACATGCTGATGAGATTTAAATAGGTTTAAATAACTTATTTTTGTAATTTTAAATACCCAACAAGTCCCTTCAGACTCCAGTTCAACTCCCCACCCCCACCCCAGAGCTTGCTGATTCTTGCTACCAACAGCATTAGTGACTGAAGATTGCATTCTTAAATTGTACATACCCAAATTCAAGGAAAATAAAAGCAAGGAGGCAGGGGAAAGCCAGCTGTCTTTTGCTTGATTCAAAAGTCAGAAGGGTGGATTGCACTAGAGGACCCTTGGGATGGCTGCAGGTGATCCTATGGTCATCCTTACTGGAATTACCTGCAGGTCCCTTCCCTCTCCTCCTCCCACCTCCAGGGCGCAGCCTCCATCTGATTGGTTCCTAGACACCCACCTCTCAGCTGCTCTTTACCTGAGGTGAATGGCAGGGGCAGTTGTTCCATTCCCCCATACCTTCTTGTCATAATACTCAAAGTTGCACTCAGAGCCCTAGTCTCTCAGCCCTTGTGAGGACAGGAGGATGCCTTCTAGGATTTCCTCATACCTTCCACAGGCTTTGCATTTAGAAGTTGCTCTATGCCTGCTTCCTTAACTGACAGTTGATCCTCAGTCGGAGTCTCTGGGTTCCAGCTCTAAACTTGCTTATAACCCCGTGGCCTTGACTGGCTCACCTTGCTATTCTTGATCTCCTTTATCTATAAAAGGAGAGCTTGGAACAAGCTAAAACCTCACATACTTCCATCCTGCTTTCATGGTCCTGAAACATTAGGTACCAAACTGTTTTGGTGGAGTTTTTTGTTTTGTTTGTTTTATAAACTAAGTAAAATTAATATTGAAGTTGTTTTTAAGAATAACTACTGTAAAATCTTAGTGATGTGTGAAGGTGCAACAGCTTCTTATCAGCTCAAGCATTATTATCGAGTTAATCAAACCTGATTGTTTTGAGCTGGGGCAGATGCTAATTCTGAGGTATTTGGTGGTTTTCAATGTATCAGTTCTTAAGAGACACAAACTGCTGAAAATAAGGGTGGAGTGGGGGTGGGCATCTATCAAAATGAACCAGGAAGGTGTTCTAGGGCCAACTAGGGGGAAAATTAAATAAGAGACATTGGTCTGCACACATGCAGTGTGCCTTTTGCCTTTTGTGGGGAGATGGCGGATCCCCCAAGAGAAGCAGAGGTACACTGGAGCACTTTGTGAATTTAGGCTTTCACCTAACAAGATTCTGAGAGCTCCATCAACTCTGTTTTGATCACCACATGCTTCTACATACCATTCCCTGCACTTTGCAGCCCAAAAGCCAAGTTTTGGGAATGAAGATGACTGAACCAGAGGCCTCAAGGAGGGAAACATTTCCAACTCAGCAACAACCATGAGGAAGTATCCTGTGCCCAGTAGCAGGGATGGGAGAGCAGTAAGCAGGCTTATGGGAGCCATGGCCCTATCAGGGCATTTCACCAAAGGAGAAAAAGACAGGGTCAGACCAGAATATGTATCTTGGGTATTTTTCCCAAAATGCAGTGCAATGTCTTCTTAGCCTCTAGTAGTTATAAAAGACAAGGTAGAGCTCAATATGCCTAATGGTGGCCACTTTCAAGTAAGGCCTTCATGGCTCTAAATTGCTCTTCTCTCCTTCCAGCAGGCTGTACATAAAGAGATGGAGAGAGGCTGAGTGAATGAAGCGGTTATTGGTGTTTGTTGAGTGGCTCATGGCCAGGCACTGTGTTAAGAGCTCTACATGTATTGCTTCTTTAATCTATAGGGCAACTTTCTGGCGAGGAAACTTTCTTCTGGATTAGGAAACTGAAGCAGAAAATAAATAACTCATTCAAGGTCTCAGGCTGTCCAGTGGGGCTAGGATCTGTACCCAAGATATAGGACTTGACAATCTACCCCTTAGCCACATGATCAAATGACTCCCAACTGTAGCCAAAGCATGTAACACATCAAATATTTACACATGGATCACAGGGCATATACCATTGAGCAGGATTAGTCAGTTACAATTGCTTCTGTCTTTATGTAATTTTATATAACTTTCTTTCCATTCCCACCTTCCTCCTCCTCTTTACGAGACACAGTTTTCCTATGTGGCTCAAGCTAACCGGAGACTTGCTAGGTGGCCCTTGCTAGGTGGCCCTTGCTACGTGGCCCAGGCAAGCCTAGAATCTGTAATTCTCCTGTCCCATTTTGCAAATCCTGGCATTATAGATGTGAACCATCACACTTGGCTCTCCCTTTAATTTTAGAGATAACTAAGAAAGAAGAGGAAAATGAGGACAATATTTATACAGGATCACATTCAGTCCTGGAATGAAATAGGATGATTATATTTATGACTGAGGGAATCCTTTGCTGTATCCAGGACTGATGCTAGGGGCCTTAGCAAATAGGAACAAGGCAGCCCCGAGGGGTAGGGTACAATTCTGTTAGATCTGCGATTTGGGAGTCAAAGGCTTCTGAATTTTAGTCTGACTTTCATGGCTCTCAGAAAATCTCAGTTTCTTCCTTGAAAATGCAGGGGTATTAGGTCAGGGGTGTTCCCTTTCATCACTGGAGAGCTGGTAAAAGTAGAAATGCCCTAGTGTACCCAGCCCAGTTTCTTCTGAGTGAACTACTAGGATGGGACCTAAACATCTGAAATTTGCTCTGTTCCCTCAGTTCCCTGGGTGATGGGCAGATGCAGCCAAGATGAGGACAAGATATCTGGTGGTGGCTTTTTTCTCTTTTCAGTAGATCTAAGTATTAATATTATAGAATCACTGGGCCAGGAGAGAGACAATTTCCCATGGTCTTTGCAGTTGTTTGTGTCCAGAATGCACTGAAAGTTAAATGTTTGGGTGTGTATGCCTGCACACATATGTATCTTTGAGGAAGATGTCCATGTTAAGCACTGTGTAATTTTGGGCTGGCAGATGTCTACACAGAGAGTCTTTCAGTCTCCACTCAGCTGTTTTCTGGACCTAAATACACTGAGCTTTTCATTCTCTCTAAACTGACATAAGGAAGTTAGCTAAAATCCCTAAGATGTTCTAATTTGATTTTAGTCTGTTGTGGAAACTATGAAAAGCATTGTTCAGAACAGAGCAAGGGGCTGAAAGCAGTTCTCAGTGGGAGCTGTGAAAGAAC
>CAJQZJ010032031.1:9050593-9110307 GCA_907164525.1 Lophiomys imhausi | reverse complement strand
CAGAGCAAGGGGCTGAAAGCAGTTCTCAGTGGGAGCTGTGAAAGAACCAAAGAGGAGGCAGAGACAAAGTGTTTGCTTTAAAAGTACATGGCCAGAGAGTATCTGTTCTCTGAATTTGGGCAGGTCCATAATTCTCTTAGAAACGGTGGTGCAGCAGACAGAGAACAGTATTAGTACAACAAGCCAGTAGTGTGTGTAACAGCACAGCAGTGTTACAACTATGCAAATATTAGCAACACTTCTAATCCCAAACATTCTGCATAAGTGATACCCAACCTATACTAGGAAGAAAGCAAACAAGGAATTATGACAAAGGAAAATAGAGGGAATCTAGTCTTATGATGATCAGGAAAGCCACAAACACATATCAATTTCAGTCTGAAAAAAAAATTACCTCTAATTTACAGCATTTGCCAATCTTTCTGGTGTAAACACCCTCACCATGGCTGATTTTGGGCTATCAGCTGATGCCCCTGAATGCAGAACTGAAGAGAAACAGTCAGTCCTGTGAACTGTTATCAGCTGCTCCAGCATACCATATGTAGGCTCATAAACTAACTAACGGATCAGTCTGTGTCTACATCTGTGACACATGAACAGCTAGAAAGCTTCTGAACGAGAAAGCGGTAACTGAGGGTGGGGGTGGGGGTGGGACTGGGGTAAGAAAGCTGAAAGGAAAGAAAGATGGGGATAATGTGTAAGCAGTTGCTAATCATTTCATAGATGTTTACAAGTAGATATTATTTATGAACTTCTTGGATAAGTGTGTGTGGTTGGGCTCGGATAAAAAAAAAAAATCCATTATGGGTTGGAGCCATCCCTTTCTTCAACTTACAACCAAGTTTTGCCGAGAGCCATCCTGAATCTTGGATGGTGTTTATGGGGTAGAAGATGACCTTTCCTGGGTTTTATTTTAAACTTTGTGTGCACAAGATGCTGGGACTTGATCCAGTATGGATCCTGGGCATGGTAGGCAAATATTCTATGACTAGGCTACACCCCCAGCCCCAGGTTTTTAAACTAAGAAAATATCAATCAGACCCTTTAGATCAGTAGGGAGACCCAGTGGACAAAGCTATGACAGATGCCATCTTGCTGTTTATGTTTAAGGGAAGGATCAGTGATCAATGATGCTATTTTAAGAAGAAAACAAAAATAAAAGGTTCCAAATGCTACAGCCCATACACAGAAGAGGTTACATCCTTACATGTAAGAATATATCTATAGAAGCATTGCAATTGTGATAAAGCTGAGACTCTTTCAGACCAATTTCTTTTATTTTGAAATAAAAAAAAGAAAACACAGCTAAACTCAGCTCCCACTTTTTATTAAAAGTATTTGAGGAGAAACCTAATTCATAAGTTTGTTTCTCGCCATTGTATGATGACCAGGCATTGCAATATCCACTGCTTAAAACAGACACAGTTGTCTTTAGCCAGTCAATACCAGTTCACTAGCGGTTCCTTCATTCATTCAGTTGGGAGAATGTGAGGAGAAGTTGCCAGTGAGTGCAGGAATCGAGGGAGGATAACGGAATCTTCTAAAATTAATTGTGGCAGTGGTCACTATACTCTGTCACAATAGTAAAGACTATTCACTCATTTACTCTTTAAATGTTTACAGTGCATCTTTGAGGCACCAAGTCTTGCAATTGCTCTTAGAGATATGACAGAGAAAAAAAAAAAAAACAGGTGCAGTCACTTCTAAGTTGGCTTACAATCAAGTGAAGGGATTCAGAGAGTGACAAGCTGGCAAACCAATGGTTACCAGTCATAGAATCTCAGATTCAACACCCTAACCTAAAGTTTCATGCTTTCAAAATAGACTCAAGTACAACTTTTGAGCCCAGGCATATTTCTCAAAAGTCACAGAATTCCCAAATATTTTATAAGTTTGAATTTTTGGATTAGTGATTGTCCTCATTTGCTTTCTATTGCTGTGATAAAACCCCATGGCCAAAAGTAACTTGGAGAGGAGAGAGTTTATTTGCTTTACATGTCCACATCTTGATATATATCATTGAGGGAAGCCAGGGCAAGAACCTAAGACAGGAAGCTAGAGGCAGGAGCTGAAGCAGAGACCATGGAGGAGAGCCACTTATAGGCTTACTCTCCATGGCTCTCTTGGTCTGCTTTATTATACCACTTAGGACCACTTGCCCAAGACCACCATCCCCAGTGAGTTGGGCATGTTCACATCAATCATTAATTTAAAAAATGCTCTACAGACTTGCCTACAGGCAATACCATCTTGTATTTTCTCAATTGAAGAAAACCCAAGCTTGTTTTACATTGGCAAAAAACTAACCAGCACATTGGTGTTACATCTATGCAAATATCAACAATCCCAAACATTCTGCATAAGTGATACCCAATTTGTACTAGGAAGAAAACCAAGGAATTATGACAAAGAAAAATAGAGGGAATCTAGTCTTAAGATAATCAGGAAAGCCACAAACATATGTCAATCTTAGCATGAATGATGAGAAATCAGTTAAGCCAGATATGGGAGAAGGGAGTGCAGAGCCTTAGAACTACAGCATCTTCATGGGCATAATTCAAGAAAGAATTTGGTGTATTTGGATCTAAAAATAATACCAGACAAGTCCATGAAGACAGAAAGTAGATAAATGGTTGTCTTGGCAAGTTGGAAGAATTGCTATAGATGGAGGGGTGATATGCTCTAAAATAGTTTATGACTGTGGTCAAAGAACTCTCCAAATTCTCAACATAATCCAATTATATACTTTAAATGGGTACTCAGTATGACATGTGAATGATGACTGGATAAAACTGTTTTCTAAGCGCCATCATATATAGAGCCTAAGGAATGTTAGAATCCAGAGAGTGAGATGAACTTGGAAATCGTCAAGTAGGCCTATGAGTCCTGGGAAAAAAGTTGGTTTTGGGGAGCCATCTTGATCATATTGGCACTTTATGGATTTGGGGTGCAAAGTCAAGAGAGAAGGAGAGATACAAGCTAGGAAGGTATTGCAATAATTCAGGTTAGACGAGATGACAGAGGTAGGACAGGTACACAGAAGAGTAGTATCAACCTTATTTCCTGCTATTGTGACAAAATTCTCTCATGATCAAGGCAACTTAAGGGTGAAAGGGTCTATTGTTGCAGTTCCGAATTACTGTCCATCATGGCAGGGAAACCAAGGCATTCAGAGTTTGACAGAGCTCATTGCATTCTTCTCCTGCTGGATTTGTTGAGACGCCCACAAATCCCAGTAGCTCCTGCTATGTCTTGCAAACGGTTGAAACATCTGAAGAACCCTTCATTTTACCATAGTTGCATTAGAAAAAGATATTGACTGGGGAGGGGGACACAAAAGAGGAATAAACAGATGGCTGCATTTGTTCCCCCTTTCCCCACGAAACCATCAGCTTGCCTATCATCCACACTACCATCCCACCAGGTGAACTATGGTTGCCTTCACTCTCCTGCAATAACTACTGAATTTCTTGCCTGAGATGCTAAGCCCCCCCCCCCCCCTTTGAAAAGGTTCTCTCACTGCAGGTACACAAAGACTGTAGCCATGTAGTGACCCTAAGGGGCAAAGAACTCACAGCATGCCTGAATTGTAAAGCAGCTTCCCAGCCTCCCCACCCCTACTGCTGAGACTGCCTTGCCTATAGTTGGCTATGTCCTCTGTCAATCATATGACTTTTAGACCAACACTATGTCTTTCCTTAGGCCAAAAATACATGTGTCCGTGTCCCTGGTCATGCCTCAATCCCTGTATTTTTCATCAGTCTCTTGATGTAGTGGGGAGCCTTGAAATAGAGATTTTAGAGCCAGACTTTTGAAGCAGAAAGAAGACTCTCTGCTCTATTAAGTGGTGTGATATGTTGACAAAAACTCTTTTCTGAACTTCAGTTTCACAAAGAACCTCCAAAACCGAAGCCATGCATAAATATGAATAACATAGAAGGCAAAACCAGATGTATTTCATTATTCATTCAGTAAATATTCATTGCCATGGCTGTGATGAATGAAATGGATGAAGCTCTGCCCAATAGACATTATATTCTTTCCTCTAACTTCTAAAAACATGTGATAGGTGGGTGGTAAGATGGCTGTGAGTTAAAGTTCTTGCCACACAAGCCTCACTGTCTAAATTTGATCTTTAGAGCCCACAAAAAGGTGGACAGAGAGAACATACTCCAGAAAGTTGTCCCAGACCTCACCTTGAGCTCTGGCAATCACAAACACAGATCATATAAACACCATAATAATCGATCAAAAATTTAAAATAATTCTAGAAAATGTGATACAGCACATAGGCAGAGGAGCACATGGATCCTAAAGGCCCATGATGAGTGTGTATGCGTGTACAACAACATAACAAGGCAAATTCCCAAACCCACACAATCAGTGCCATGCCCACTCACACCTCCAGGCTGAAGGCGACCTCTCTCCTGACTCTGTCCCCACAGAACGGAAATCCTAGAATGTGACTTCTTGAATTCCTATAAGTGGAGCCATATATACCTTCGTGAGTTGCTCTTCTATATTTAGCATCTTTTACTTAATAAATAAATAAATGGTTTGTAAAAGTTTTTACATGGCTGCATATGTTGTTGTTGGTTTTTTTATTATTATAAAATATTTCTTTTTTGTGGCATTGGGGACTGAAGCCAGGGCCTTTCAAGTGAGCTATGCCCTCAGGTGATTTGTTGTGTAATATTTCATTAAATGAACACATTATTACCTATCTACCCATCTTACTTTTAATAATGGATTGTTTCCAATTTAAGCTTTTGTAAACAAAATTCGATATGGACATTTTTATGCACTCATTCCTCCTATATATTTAAGAGTAGCATTCTTGGCAGTATGGAAACTTCGATAACCTTGAGACACACTGACATATGGTTTTCCAAAGTAGCTGCAACAATTTGCAAACCCATCAGCAACATATCAAGATTCCATTTGCCAATGGAGAGAAGGATAGAATGAAAACATGTTGCTGTGGCGTGTTGGGTGGCTATGCAAAATAAAACCTGGAGGGAGAGGATTAACTTTGAACAGTGAGTTTATATATGTGTTTCTCTTTAGCTTTTCTAACCATTTCATATGCAACAAATTCAGAAGTGATTTGACTACCATTTAAAGGAAAAAAAATCTTCATGGAGTGTGTGCTGTGTATCTAGCAATCCATCAGGGGAATGCAGAAGCGAAAGCCAGCAGGCAAGCAGGCTTGTCAATCAATACCAAATCTCCTCCTCTAAGGAAGTGCAGGCCTCACTTGTGCAAGACAAGTTCTTATGCTTATTACGGTCTCTGTTACTCATAGTCAAACATCATCTTAATGAATACAGAACTGTTTTGATTTAGAATGGTTTTCTTGACATTAAAATTTACAAACCAATTACCAGGTGATTACCGTCACACATGCTGAGAGCTGCTCTGTTCTTCCCATTGTGTTTTAAATCACAAACGTAATCTCATTCTTTGAAACTATATGAAGATATTATAGTAAAGACTGACAGATTCTCATTGAAATTCTTGCTCTTCTTCCCATTCTTTTCCACTTCTTGTTTCCAAAATACACACTGTGAAATGTAGGCATCATCTCACGGATCCTTGGGCAGACATTAATAAGCGTATGTGGAGCCCTCATACACACACTTTCACTGAAAACATATGGTCCTAATAGGCATGTTTTTCCAAAACTACCTTTTTTTATGATGATAATTTTAATGCTGTAGTATGAACTCTATCTGGACTGTGGTATAGTTTTCAAACACTATGAAACACTTGGTAAGTATGAATAAGCTAAACCTATCTAACCTGTTGCCTCTCCCCTCTTCCTGAGATAAGTCTCACTACACAGCCCAAACTGGCTTCCAACTCATAATCCTCCAGCCTCAACCTCCCAAATGCTGGGATTGCTAGTTTGTGCCATGCAACTATCTCAGTTTCTGTCACATACATTCTTAGATTGTTTCCAGTTCTCAAACCATACATGATGCTTCGAACAAGCCCATGTGGTCATACAAGATGGACTTTCAGAAGTAAGTTTGCAGGTCTGGACTTTCTGAAGAGTACTTCTACATTTTTTTTTTTTTACAATTTATTTTTTATTTCTTCAAGTTACATCTCAATCACAATCCCCTCCCTACTCCCCCCTCCTGTCCCACCCTTCCACCCTCTTCTCCCTCAACCCCCACCCCAACCTCTACCCTTTTTTTTTTTAATTTAAGGTATATCTTTTCCCCCCCAACAGCTCCCCCTTTCAGTCCAACAAATGGTTCTTTCTCTTATAACAATAAATACAATACAAAACAACAGAAATAAATAGGTCACAATTCTGAGGGTTATATGGCTTAGCATACATTCCCATTGTCCAGACCATATGTATTTGGCACCTGACTTTAACATTCTACTATCTAACCATCTCCATGAGTTTAAAGTTCTATATCCAACTCAGCTTTCATACTAACTTGCATCACAATTTTAAAAACATCTTCTTAGATCCAGAACACCCTCTTGATTCCTAAACAACTCAAATTTTAACTATGAGACTCTAGCTATCTATTCTTCAACCACCTCAGAGACCTGAGAGGGATAAATATATCTGATTATATAGGAAGTGCAGGGCCCACAGCTTCCAAAACTAAGAAATTGATATACCAGTGGCTGCCTGGACAGTTCCCATTTTCTCTCCATACATTACAGCATCAATCTTCAGCCGTTTGGCCCCATTTCTCTGACAGACATTGATTGTAGAGCAGGAATTAATGAAGGACTTACTTACCCTGTCTTGGCAGAGCTAGGCTGTCGACTTACCTGCTTCCAAGTTTTGTCCTTTTTGGGTAGCAGTCTGTCTACAGTTGAAGCAAGGGGTTTTTCTTGACAAGAGATAGGCTTGCCACTAATTCAACCATCTCACACTGGAGATTCTTCGATGCTTCATTTTTTAATGATCAAAAGCACCGTAATATTTCTTTATTTTACCTCTAAAGAACAGATACAAGATGGCAGAACTACATGACAAGATGGAGCTAGCAGAACAGGACATGCTCTATGCTCATGAGAGATATCCCGTGAATCCAGGAAGGAACAGCCCGTGACCACATCTGACTTTGTGTCCACTTAAGGAGAACACTCCCTGACTCCAGATGTCTCCTTCACCCAACTTCCCGAGTTGTTCTTTGTTGCTCACTTCTCACTAGGCTGGATTCAGGAAATTATCCCACAGATAATTATGCAGTTCTGACACTTGCTTTACAACTACTTGAATCATAATCTGATTTACAAGAAAACAAACAACAATGTAGGGGCTGATAGGTTAATATAAGTTAGATTTAGTGAATACCTAAGTTTCTGATACAGTCTCTTAATTCGGGGCATGAAGATCAACTGCTGTGAGCAATTAGCTTATCAGCTTATGGATGAAGTCAGGTGAAATGAGGGGAGTCTCTTTGGACTGAAAAACAAGGTTGAAGCCAGGTGAAAGAAGGAAAGACTTTATGTCCTGGCATTGCTTTAAACTGCTAAGTGGGCAGAGCCCAAATTAAGCTGAAGCAGGTGGAACAAGGAGTGATCCTATTTAAGGACAAGTGGATGAGCCCAGAGAGCTGCGTGCTAAGGGCCCCCGATATGAGAGAGCTCCGAGAGTCCTGCTGGAGAAAGTTCTGGTAGACCAATGGCCAGATCTCCCTGAGGCAGAAGGAAGCTGGTGAGCAGAGAAAGCCTCGGCAAGACAGCAAAAGGCCAAGGACTAAACCCTGTGGCTCAGCTTTTGCCTAGAGGGGTTTGACCTGTCCGAACAGTGGCCTGAACGGAACTGTGGCCAGCTTTAAAGACTGAGGCAGAACGGCAGAGTTGCTGATACGAAGGAAGTAAGGTGGCCTACAGACGCTGAGGTCTCCCAGAGAGAAGAAAGCCTCAAGCCTTATTTAAAGTGAGACTTCGATAGCCAATTTACCCTGACGAACCTGCGTCTGAGCTATTCCAGAAAAAGGACTGCTAAGTGCGTTAAAGAGTCTACCCCCGAGACTGGTTTCCTGACGACTGAGGACCTGCCCCAGAGACTGTATCATTCTAAAAGGGTATGAAAGTAGTTGTTATGATTATCAATAGGTTTAGTGGATAGGTTAAAGGGGTTGTAGGAATTTATAGGATTAATAGTTAAGAAATTGTTGGTGTTTGTTATAAGTGAATTTAATAAATAAATAAGAGTTAAATAAATAATAATTTAAAAGTTCGGTTACACAACAACAACAACAAAAACAGGGTCTATGGGGCTGGAGACATAGCTCAGAGGTTAAGAGCACTGACTGCTCTTCCAGAGGGCCTGAGTTCAATTCCCAGCACCCACATGGTGGCTCACAACCATCTCTAATGAAATGTGGTGCACTCTTCTGGCCTGCAGGCATACCTGCAGACAGAACACTGTATACATATTAAATAAATAAATAAATCTTTAAAAAAAAACAAAACAAAAAAAAAAAAAAACAGGGTCTTGCTCTGTACCTCAGACTGATATAGCCCTATGTACTCAGGGTATTCTTGCCTCAGCCTCCCACGTGCAGGTATTACAAGAATGCCTTGCTAGGCTTATCATATCTGATGCTAACTGTTCAAACATTGTTGAGTGATCAGTTTAAGAGTGTCCTATGACACTCTGTAATCAGTGCACGCCATCTCATTGGCTCACAATTTCCCAAGAACAACTAGAGAAAGCTCCCAGGACCTGTTTTGAACAGGAGGCTGAATCTATAAAGGCAAACTATTTTGGGAAGTAGGCCAGAGCTTCCTAGACAAACAAGTCTTGCTTCATCTTCATTTGCAGTCAACCATTTCCTTGCATTTTCCATCTATTTCTGGAGCCCCTGGAATAGGTCACATCCTTCTCAGCATATGGCTGCTCAGCCAAAAGCAGTGAGTTATTGACCAGGCTCACTTGCCTTCAAATTCTGGACCAGAAGTTCTTGACCTTTCTCTGATCCATGAATTCATTTGGCAGCTTTCTGAAGCCCATAGACCTCTTCTCGGAATAATATTTTTAAATACTTGCCATAAAATATGTGGCATTGCAAATGAACCAATATCCAAACAGTTATTAAAGTATTAAAAATGAATGTGTGGTATAATACATATGCTTTCTCTTCCACATTAAATAACAACATTCAGCAGTAGGTCTAATAGCTAGCATTATTTTGAAGAAGTGATAAGTGGAAATAGTATTTCAAGACATTTGAAATGATCAAGGCCTGGTATAAAAATGTCTGTGATCTCTACAGCAGCTAAGCCAGGCTGCTACTACACTCCTGTGCTCTGCTGCTCATCCCCATCAAGAAAGCTCAGAATTTGAGTGTGAAGAGAAAAATGTGCTTTTTGTCCCAATCCAGTTTTAAAGACCTTGGTCTATACTTTAAGAAACCCTGTATGAGGACCAAGAGAGCCAGGCTTTGTAGCAAGCACTTGGGAGGTGGGGACAGCAGGATGGAAATCAAGGCCAGTCTAGGCTGTGTGAGATCTTGTTTCAAAGCAACAACAGCCAAAAGACCAGAAACCAGAATCCATAGACTTTTTAAGAACAACGTGAGAAGAAACCAGAGAGTAAGACAATGTCTGGAAATGTTGAATAAAAGTTGCTTTCGACCTAGGATTTTATGACCAAACATTGTGTAACGAGCAAAATATGATTTATTGCATGACTGACTTGGGAATAGTTTTTACATAGCCATGTATACAGCACTGAATGCTGAACAAAACTTACAATACAGCCATTTGGTGACCATAAAGTCAGGAAACAAGTATTATATTAATGTAATACCAATAAAAAGAATTCTAGACATTTGCTGGCATATTCTCTTGTCTGTCTGCCAGATCTCTCACCCTGATGTTCCCTGGGCAACCTTAAATCACAGAGGCATGAATTCTCCATTCCCCATGTCCAGAGATACATAACTTCTTCCTTTGCATTCCTCCTGAGTCCCCTCCTCTTTGCACTGCTGTTCTGTCCATTTGGGGGTGCCTGTCTAGACCTCTACCCCTCTACCAGATTAATGCCTCTGTCACATGGTTTCCTTGACAGCACTCGGGAGCCAACCAAAGGAAGGACTTAACTTTTCCACTTGAAGCAGTCTAACCCATTCCACCCTGTTTCCCAAGTCAGTATCCACTTGTCTTGACTTACCTTGCCAGCCATATATATATATGTTATGTGTGTGTGTGTGTATCATATATATATATATATATATATACACATATATATATCATACTACTTATTCTGTTCCTCTAGTTGAGTCTAGAGAATACTGACTAATACAGCAACATTGACTTCTGGTCTCCATCTGCAGCAGCACATGCACGCATGCACACACACATGCAAGCACTCACATGCGCACACACACACCCCTCACCCACTGCATTAGTTTGCAAGCAGCCACTAGACAGGACTGGTTTAACCACGCAGTTACTGGTACAGCAGAATGTATACCCAAAGAAGTGTGTAGTGGGGGTTGGGTGGAGACCAAGGCAGTTTTCCAGAATTCTTCCAAATGCAGAAACAACTTCGACCTTTATCCTTTACTCAGTTCTGCGATTAGAAGAATATTATTCCACAGACTAACAAAGATTCTGATGAGTTTTTATGATGGCATTTAAGGGTTGTCTGGAAGCATCACTGCATGGGTATCCTGTCACCCATGCCTCTGGCCATCTGATTCTCATTTAACTCTATGTGAAGCTGTTGAGCAGTAGTAATGGCCTCTGAGAGCACTTGGCTCTCTTATTAGGAAGACCTTCATTATGACACACTTGAGAACTGCTGCCAGGTACAAGACAAATGTGATGGTACCATAGTCATTCATCAAACAAAGGGAGAGAGTGACCTTTGCCATCCATTAGGACAAGATGGAAAGCTTTGGCATTAGCTCCTTTGGAATGGTGTATCCACCCATGTCTGTCCTTTCAGATCATGGAATCATGGCATTACTAGGAGCCACTTGGCTGAAATGTCTTGTCCTATGCAGGTGATGTTTTATACAATACAGTCTCCCATTCCAAAGCCTATCACTGGTGCCCAGGCCTGTAAGACTCCCCATTCGATGCCTGCTATGTTTCGTTCACACCTTCT
Source organism: Lophiomys imhausi (assembly GCA_907164525.1). NCBI lineage: Eukaryota > Metazoa > Chordata > Mammalia > Rodentia > Muridae > Lophiomys > Lophiomys imhausi. The sequence goes on along the minus strand of CAJQZJ010032031.1, from coordinate 9,099,206 downwards.
GTGGAATGGAAGAAAATCTCCCTCCAGAGCTGGTTGTCTTTAGTGAGGTCTCCCCCCTTTTTGCCTGCTTTTGGCAACATAAAGCACACATTTCTTTGGATAATTAGTATTCCTAGAGCAAGCTCAGAAACAAGGCAAGGGATCCAAAAAGCTTTTAATTTGTAGAAATGTTTTGGTTTTGATGTAACCAAGGCAGTTTAAACATATACTCTATCAGAAGCAAGAGAGAAGTGGGAGACGGCTGTGAGGTCTCTAGAGCTAATGGGGATGGAAGAAAAGATAGGTCATAAAAAGAGAATGGGAGATGATTAGGGAAAAAAGAAGAGGCCTGGGGGATAAGTGAGCATATTGGGAGGGTTATGATCAAAGTACATTATGTGTATGTACAAAAATGTCATAATAAACTCATTTTTAAAAATCTGTTTTCTTTTAAATTCTCATCCTCCCCCAACCCTGTGTGTGTGTGTGTGTGTGCACATGCATGCAGACACCCAAGGACACCAGAGACCTGAGGTGCTAAATCCCTCTGGAGCTGGAGCTACAGCTGGTTGTGATCCTCAGGTGCTGGAAACTGAATGCCAATAGGAGCATTGCGTGCTCTTAACCACTTAGCCATCTCTCTAGCCCTGAAACCCATATTTTATAATTCATATATACTAATTCAAAAGAATTCTGGTGAGCAGACTTCAAAGTACCTAGTTTCTGCACACAGTGTTTGGGGCTAAGGATGTGGTCTCAGCAAGAGTGATCACAGAAAGGGACCCTGTCAGGTCAGGCAGGGTCCTGTATCTCCCTCATCTTTACAACCATTTACTTTAGTCTCCTCCTGCCAACATCTCTGAAATACTAATCCCATCCAAAGAGCTGATTCCTTAGAGATAAAACTGGGAAAGGAGAAAGCAAGTATTCCTACTGGGCCAGATGATTGAATATTCTGAGGCAAGGAGGAAAGCTAAGCTGTGGGCTGAGGCTCTGTGGGGCAATGCTACTGCTAGAAGTCTGTGCCAAGGAGAAGGCTGTGAAGCACTAGGTTCTCGGAGTTAGAGCCAAGCACCACGAGCTTTGCCCAGAGCTGCCAAGCCAGAGGACTAAGAGAGAGGAGATCTCAGGTCACTAACTACGAAGTTCAGGAATACAAAGGCTTCCTTGCACAGGCTCAGAGCCTACAGGACACGGGCTTCAATGGAGCTGGATGAGTAAGCTCCTCTCTAGCTGTACCTACCTGGCATGTGTATATGCGGGACATGCAGGAGTCCACACTTGCCCTGTCTTCTGTCTCAGAAAGAAGCCTTCCTCCATCCTTAGTAGAGCTAAGGCCCCCACCAGTGAGCATCCTGGATTGTACAACCCTCCATGGTGGTTGGGAATCACCATTCTTGCAGTGTTGACAAGTGACCCCCAAAGGTCCATGTGCCAAAGATTTGAGCCCTGTAGACTACTACCCCTGGGAGGTGTCCCAAGGAGATTGTAAGACTATTTCTCCTCTATCCTGGTTCATGAATAAGTAGTTTTCTCTCGCCACGTGTTCTTTGTCAGGGCGTCCTGCCTTCATAAGAGGCCTGAAGTGATGGACCCACTTGATCGTAAGTAGAGAACTCAAAACCATAAGTCAAAATATCCCCTTTTTCTTTATTTAAGTTTCTTATATTAAAGTCAACTGACTCAGGTTTTTACTGTGGAAACAGAAATCTAACTAGCATAGCTGTGTTCTATATTCCTCTGTGTCTCTAGCATCCTCAAGCTGTCTCTCTTCAGTGGATCTTTACGACATCCTGTAAATCTATTCTGTTCCCTCCAACCTCAGGGGAAAATAGTTTCCCAAAGGAAGATAAAGTAGGAAGGGGAGCAGGAAGAGGAAGGGCAGGAGGAAGAAGAGGAAGCTATTGTTTAGAGCAGTGGTTCTCAACCTTGCTAATTTTATACAGTTCCTCATGTGGTGGTTAACCCCCCCCACCATAAAATTGCTTCATTGGTACTTCATAACTATAATTTTGCTGCTCTATGAATCATAAGAGTATCTGTGTTTTCCAATGGTCTTAGGCAACTCCTGTGAAAGGGTTGTTTGTTCCCCCCAAAGGGGTCAAGATCCACAGGTTGAGAAACAATGGTCTGGCCAGTCCCAGCAATTAGGACCAAAAGGTTATAACACAATAATTTACTGAAAGACGCCCACAGCTCAAGGAGACTGTATTCTCCTTTGATTAAGAAAAATGATTTACATCTCACATCCAGATGAACACCTTTCTCTTATTTCATTTATAATCAAATGTATTTTGCAATTACTTATTTTGGGGGTGTTACCTTCTGCTGCATCTGTCTATGTAAAGGCACTACACTGCATGCTGCAACAATCTGGTTCTGTGGTAAACCTGGCATCCCTGTAACTCTTGTGATATTATCATGGTTTTGATTTTTTTTTTGTTTTTTGTTTTTTGCATGACTTGGACTATGAATGGTATGGCCTTCAATCTCATTATCTTTCGTTTGCTAAAGGACACTTAGGTACAAAAAACAAAGAATGGGGGCTAGAGAGATGGCTCCATTTTACTATCTTCAACACGAAAGTGGAGACCACCAATAGGCCTCAATTAAATTCCAAGATCAAACACTTGAAAATGAAGCTGAAGTTACAGATTGGTCTTAACATCTATGATAGGAGTGTGAAACCCATAGGGGACTGAGGTGGGGGGTGCTTCTTTCCCTTCATTCCTGCTCAAGGTCAACAGAAGCAGAGCATCATAGCTCTCATTCCTGTGGTCCAAGTGTCAGTCTTCGAATCATCAGCAGGGCAGGCAGTATTGGTAGCAGTCACTGTTCATAGCAAGCATGGTTCATTGCTGCAGAGAGGTCTATCAAAGCAGATTCTTGCTCGCGCTAGTGATGATGGTCCTCTTGGGGCCAGAAACTGTGGCTGACCATCACCACTCATGGCCCTGAAGGAACAACTGTCTGTGTGGAGAGTGAGTCTGACGGGAGAACCCTTCAGTACAAAGAAGCAGCTGAGCCTTTGTGATCAAGCAGAGGAAGCAGGGAAAAGAGCACCCAGACCGTGTGTTTCCTGACCTCTGACCTGCTGACTGTGTGTGCTATCAGCTGGGCCCTGCTGCTTGTAATTTGCCCTGATCAGCCTCTTGCTACATGAAGCAGAGCAGAGAGCCCATCTGAGGGGATCATGGGAAAATTCCACTTGATGTCAGGTTGGAAGGGCACTGCTGATGTCATTCACTTCATTTTACTTCTTCTGCAGGTAAGCACAAAAGCAAAACAAGGCAGGGTAAGCTGTGGATACTAGGGCCATCTGCCTTTTCCATCTCTCTTTTCCCAGCAGTAAGATGGGAGACTGCCACAGGCCTCTCAGATGGATGATGCAATCTCCATTCCAAGTTTAGCATGCTAAGCCCACTGGATGGTTTGGCAAAGAGAGTTCCAGCCGGTGCCGCTACAGAAGTGGTAGACGATTTTGCTCCTAACAAGTCAGAAGCAAAACACCCAAGAAAAATTTCCTCTTTTCTATTCTGTCTACAGATGAGATTCCGGGTCTTTCTTCATCTGATCCAATCTCTGGCCACCAGAGAGAGACTGGGCCTTCAGGAGCATTTATTAGTGCCAGGTCTCTTTATTTTTGACTAAAACCTGATATCTTGACTTCAGTGTCCCGTGATGGCCAGCATCCACATGTGTTTTTAAGGCTTTATCTCACTACTGGTTACTTGTGCCATAAATAGGAAGCTGGGTTTTATTGCTGTTTTGTTGTTGTTGTTTTTCCCTGTTGTGGAAAATGTTTGTGTGCCACTTTTCAGAAATACATATTCTAAAACTGTCCATGGAACATTCTAGGAGGGACCTCAAGATGAGAAAGGTTTGTCTAAGTCAGATTCATGTTCCTATCAGAACTATATTTAAATGATCACATTAAAAGAGAAGCCTGTGGGAATTCAGCTTAATTAACTAAAATATTTACTGATGATGTAAAGATAAAAGAGGATGGGAAAAAATTTAATGTTAAAAATGAATTTAGCATGCCTCCTCCCTTTGGTATAAGAGTAAGTAAAGCACAGAGTGCTCTTCTACATTCTATATATAATTTGCCACATTTCTCATGCAGTCGTTGAAAACTCATTCGGTATTTATAGTCAGTGTGCTCAGTGTACTTATTTATAACATGGAATAATTTCTAATTGTGTTTAAAGACATTCACTCACTTTAATATTTAAAGCATTATTACAAGACAACCAAAACCTCTTCTGTGTATTTTGTGTTTGAAGATCTCCCAAAACATTATCAATAATGTACTTGGAAATAATCTTATAAACATGTGTTTTTATTCTTCCTGCAACAGGGAAATTATACAAGAAAAATCAAGCTCTAAAGCCGTGGGATATGGAGAACAAGAATGCTACTCCTTTGTTTCCCCCAGCCAGGCGTCTATGCTTCCTGTCCCAAACCCTCTGTACTAGCTGCTTTTCTCATTGCTGAGACTTACCTAACAGAAGCAGTTGAAGAGAGATGGTTTATTTCATGTCTGAGTGTGAGTAGTGACAACAGGAGCACACAATGACTGTTCACATTGAGTCTGTGTTCCGGAGAGAGGAACGGATGCTGGTATTCATGTTTCATGTCTTTTTAATCAGTTCAAACCACTAGCCCATGAGATAGTATCACCTACATTCAGATCGGGTCTTCCTACCTCACTTAAATCTCTCCTGAAACACCTCAAAGAAGTGCCCCGAAGTGTGCCTCCTAGATGACTGCAAACCCTGGTCAACAATCAAGGTTCATCATTACACTGCCATAGCCTTTCTTTTTACTCTCCTTTCTAAAGCCTGTCTTGTGGTTCTATCATCCATCCCTAAGTCCTTGCCAGCCACTCCATTTGTACACTCCTGAATATTTATTCCCTCCCCTGAGCTGCTCTGTAACTTGGAGTCAAATTCACGACATAGTTAGATAAACAATTCACAAGTCCCATTTGTCTTTTTTTCCTGTGCTACTCATTCAATCTAAATGTGTTCCGCCTCCAATAGGGAAAGCATAGTACTCCATATGGTCTGGGGCAGTGGCTCTCAACCTTCCTAATGCTGTGATCCCTTGATACAATTCCTCATGTTGTCGTGACCCCAACCATAAAGTTATTTTCATTGCAACTTCATAACTGTAATTTTGCTTCTGTTATGAATCGTAATGTAAATATCTCATATGCAGATGGCCTTAGGCGACCTGGGTGAAAGGATCATGACCCACAGGTTGAGAATCACTGGTCTGGGGTAACCCAAATATGGCCCTGGGAAGCCAATAGTAACTTAGAGTTATAGTATACATAATAAGTACAGAAAGAGGAATCTGAAAGACAGGAGACTTTCCAAAGAAGAACTAATTTTGGTCAAGGGTGGATGGGTCTGAAAGGCTCTCAGGAGAAAGTAGACAGTGGTTGAGCCTCCCATAAAGGAAGGCAAACAGCCTTTGAGCTCAAATTCAACCAAGTGTTTAAGTACCTCCTCCCTTCAAAATGTCCTGGGCAATACTGAGCATCAAACTGAGAGCCTGGCACACCCTAAGGCTGATCTACACCCCCAGCTTGGAGGATCAGCCAATCAGATCAGTCACAACCTGAGCTAAAGATATGAGCTACTCATCCTGAGGAGAGGAGAACCTGCGGGAGTGAGAGTGAAAGGTAGAGAGGCTGGGCATAGCTGAAGATCGAGGAGGCCATGAGGAAATGGAGAATAACTATCAGGAACTGGAGGGGAGCTAAGTACTCAGTAGCAAGAAAGTTTAGAGATAAACACATTTCCATAAGGAAACAACCAAGACACAGGTTTTCTATAGCTGAGGATAGAGCTCAGTTGGTAGAGTGCTTGCCTGCATAAGCTGATAGTGCTGATGCATATCTATAATTCCAGATTCTAGAAGCAGAGGCAGGAGGATTGGAAGTTCAAAGTCATCCTTATCTATACAGCAAGGCCAGCCTGGTCTATCTAAAACCCTTTCTCAAAAATAAAAGCAAACAACCAAGCACAACAGAGAAGCGTTTCTCAATCTATGGGTCATGACCCCCTTGGACTTCGAGCTACCCTTTTACAGGGGTCAACTAAGGCCATTGAAAAACACCAATATTTATGTTATGAATCTTTTTTTTAAACATTTATTTATTTATTATGTATACAGTATTTGCTCTACATATATGCCCGGGCACCAGATCTCAATGTAGATGGTTGTGAGCCACCATGTGGTTGCTGGGAATTGAACTCAGGACCTTTGGAAGAACAGCCAGTGCTCTAACCTCTGAGCCATCTCTCCAGCCCTATGTTATGAATCTTAATAGTAGCAAAATTGCAGTTACAAAGTAGCAACAAAAAAATAATTTTATGTTTGGGGGTCACCACAACATGAGAAACTCTATTATTAGTCATGTGTTAGGAGGGCTGAAAACCACTGTAATAGAATATAGTTACTAAAACCCATGAGAAAAATGACAATAAATCCTAATGGGGGTGGGGTCACCACAATATGAGGAACTATATTTAAGGGTCACCGCATTAGGTTGAGAACTACTGCAATTCAGTATAGTTACTAATACCCATGAGATACAAAGACAATAAATTCCTAATGAACTGATTGCTACATTCCAACTATTGCCCTAAAGCATCCAACAGAGCTTGGATAAGAACAGATACTCAGAAATGGTGATGCTAGCACACCCCACTCTGCAAATGCTGATCAGAATTAAGACACTGAACATACCTTGTCCTGAGTAATCAAGAGCCTATTGCAGTGACCTAAAGTGAGAGACTTCAGGAAGATGATTGGGAAGAATTCCAACTTAAAAACAAACAAACAAACAAACAAACAAACAAACAAACAAACAAACAGTAAAGGGACTATAGAGATGGCTTAGTGCAGTTAAGAGCACTGGCTCTTTTTCCAAAGGACCCAGGTCCAAATCCCAACACTCAAATGGCAATTTGAAACTGTCTGTAATGGCCAGGCTTGGTGGTGCATGCCTTTAATCCCAGCACTTGGGAGGCAGAGGCAGGCAGATCTCTGTGAGTTCAAGGCCAGCCTGGTCTACAGAATGAGTTCCAGGATAGCCAGGGCTACACAAAAAAATCCTATCTCAGAAAACCAAAAAAAAAAAAAAAAAAAAAAAAGAAAGAAAGAAAAGGAAAAAAAACAGTAAAATTATTGAGCTTAGCATCTTTTCCAACAATTTTGGCAGCAAAACTTAAGAAAAAGAGAGGCGGCTTAAAGAGACAGGAAGAGATATTTTTAATGGAAGCTAGTGTGCTAGGAGTATGAATAGTGGCGACATGTGTAAGGTCCTTTGTTTGTTTGGTCCTCAGTATTATAAAAGAAGAGAAATCTTTCTTAAGAGAGGAGCTACTTAAACATTAAGTTGAATACGAGCTTGAAATTCTGAGATGAGAACCCTGTGAAGTAGAGGGAAAGAAATGAGATTGGAAAGATAACCCAAAGCTTATCTTGGAAAGATGAAAGACCTCCAATGTCCTATCCTTGAGATAAGAAGAAGGTAGGAGGGATAAGCATATGATCAATATGATTCCAAGGGTAGAAGAGGGGTTCATCTTATGCTGTCCCCGTCTTTCCACTCAAGATTGTTGATGAAGGTGCCCAAGAATTGAGCACAGAAAATAGAAAAGCCATTATGGACCACATGCTTGGAAAAGCTGACTCAGTGAAAGTAGTAAGTGTCTACTCAGAATGATGATGAAGAAGACTATTTGGGAGACAGAATGTAGAGCAAGAAACCAACCCTGGAGGAAGCTGTAAAAGCAAGCCATCCCCAAGACAAAACAAACAGACTCGCATACCAGCAGTACCAAGACCGCCTCTCTTAAGGATTCTTGGTTGAGAAAGCAGTAGACCAAATAGTTTGGATATCACTATCAGAGAGAGACCTCTGATACATTAAAAGCCACCTTGGCAGGAGGCAGTGCTCTGAGTGTGCATGGTATAACAAAAGGTTCTTTGTGGCATACACAAGGGCTTCAGGTAGGAGCTTCTGAGTGAGCTCAGGGAAGAACAGAAACACTCTGGCATTTCATTTGCTCTCCTCACTATTCATAGAGCAAAGTGCCATGGAAAGAGCATGGCTGTGGAGCTCTGGTGGTCCAGGGTTGGGAGTCTGGTCCCTCTCTTTCCTCATAGTGTGCAGCCTTTGGTAAATTGCCGAATGGAAACAGGAGTGCCTAGCATGGGATCCTGGCAGAACCGAATGGCCTAATAAGACCCTATTTGTTTTTAATCTGTCTGAATACTTTGAAAATCTGTAATTTTGAAGTGTGGAAAAGAGGTGTTTATGATCTCTATCAAGTTTTGTAGAGACCTCCATCAGAGATTTAATCTGAATGTTAAAAAGTCATAAAAGCAGAGAAAGGAATCAGAGACAATTTCAATGTTAATGTGGAAAATGCAGAGCAGACCTGGAGGAGCTCCCTGAGGTTTCTGTTTGGCCCAATCTTTGCCACTTTTGTCACTACGGTATTCTCCCCTGAATATTGGAAAAGAGGTTGACAGAAAAGGAGCATCACATGGATAAAGGAGGAAACTGGTCATCCTGAAATCAAGATGATAGAAGGCCTGGGACATCCCTTCCCCAGCAGTCACATGCAAAATACCTAACCTGGGCATATGGAATCTTCTTAGAGTGACAGGCTGGATCTGGCAAGATGGCTTGGCAGGTAAAGGTAATGCAGCCAAGTCTGATGACCTGGGTTCCATTCCCAGGATCCACATGGTAGAAGAGGGGAACCAATTCCCTCAAGTTGCCCTTTGACCTCAGCACATACCATGGAATTTCCCACTCTACACACACATGGAAGCTAAATAAATGTGAAGCAGAGAAGCAGAGAGAGAGAGAGAGAGAGAGAGAGAGAGAGAGAGAGAGAGAGAGAGAGGAGACAAAGGTAGAAGCATGGTCCCTTCTACAGTTTCCTAAATTACACAAAAACTAAGAACAGCCTATAATCCCAACACTTGGGAGGCAGAGGCAGGACATCACAGTTTCAAGACCTTGTTTGAGTGGGGGTGGGGGGATGACCAAGAGCAGAAAGGAACTTGTAATATTTAGCTATTTTTGCACAAGTCTTGGTATGCTGACCAGTCACAAGACTCACAACGATGACACTGACTTCATAAGAATGCTAGAAGTCCCTTGTTTGTGTAAAGTACACAGTGCTTCAGAAAAAAAAAAAAAAATCAGAAGTGATGTGAGCAGAAGGGTCACAAGGTCTTTTGCCCTGCTGGTGCCTGGCCCAGCCTCTGCTTCTCCTGCCACTGAAAGCCTGGCCAGTAACTCTGTGCTGCCATCCCACAGTGTCTGGACATTTGAGGAATTCTCCAGACTACTCCTCTGGCATCTTCAAGCTCTCTCTTTAAGATTCACCAGCTTACCAACATGCTGTTGTTTCTGTCATCTTAAAAATCACACCCTTCTGGGAGCAGAAGGATTATAAGAGTAAGAAGACCAGAAGAAATGCTGGGTAATGGTGTCTTCCAGACAGGCCAGAGAAGTTGCACCAGTGTACTCTCCATGGCCACGGCTGCATGCACAAGCCCTGTGGAAGACCACATCAGTCAACAGGCTAGCATGGAGGGTGAAGTTCTCACAAGGCCCCACTCTGAGTTGAAGAGCCACAGGCAGTTGATGGCTACTGAACGAGGAGAGTCAGATTTCCTTTGGGAGGAGAACCTCAGTAGGTTGCTCAAGTATTCAGTCCCATACCCGTGAACATATGGGAAACACTAACTGGACCCAGTAGGATATATGTCACAAAATAATTATAGACCAAAAGGGCATGAATTTGAGAGGGAGAAGTGAGGGGGACATAGGAAGAAGTTGGAAGGAAGGAGGGAATGGTGAGTGTGGATGAGAATGCACTGTACTTATGGATGAGATGACCCCAAAGAACCTTCTCTGCTATTCTTCTAACATACCTGGAGTCTACTTCTGTCTCTACATCTTTGTATTCCCTTCTCTCTCTGCCTGGATTGGATACTCTCTCAGATTTTATGATGTCTGGACCTCCTCACTTACTCAAATGTAACCATCTCAAGAAAGTCTGTTCTACTTTCTTGCTACATCTTTTTCTTCCCCTTAATATTTATCACGATGTATTTTACTTTCTTGTTTATTTATTCTCTTTGTCAATGAAATGAAGGTCCCAAAGGGATGAATAATATTATCTGACCTTTGCAAAGCAGTATTCTAGAACCTAGCACCATGCTTGTCAAACAGTATTTGTTGAATGATTGAATGACTGAATTTATTAATTCAATGTATTTGGACAGTGGAAGATATTATCACCTTTTCCAAAAGGTATTTGGAGGCAATAGAAATTTACTCTTTAAATTTATTCCAAACTTGGGGAATGTACCACTGAGTAGTAACTTTACCCACTGTGATCAAGAATGAGATCAGCCTTTTGTTTGTTTGTTTTTTTAAGCTGCGTGCTGGTGGCAGGCCTCCAGCCAGAGAGCTACCCACTACCAGGGAAGAGTTAATTATGTGAGTCTAGAACTAGCAATAAAACTATAAGGACCACACTGCCAAGCAAGAGATACTTCTCAATGATTTATAACATCAGAGGGATAGGATAGCACATCGGGCAGCGAGGAAAAACACTCATGAAAAAGTATTATGGTTTGCTTTGATTATGGTTAGAACTATGGCTGTGGTAGTTATGGATGGGAACGTCTCTTCTGTCACCGTTATGACCCAGTAACATTTTACAGGCTCAAAGACCAGAGCTCAATTAAGGTTAGTGTCCCTTTTATGCAGATGAGACATGACCTGGAGGGCCTCTGTTTCTGGGGAATACAAGCAGAAGTTCCAGCAACCAGGTCTAAGAGATTTATAAAGAGTGAGTTTGCAGCATCTGAATTACAAAGACCTAGGAAGCTCTCATCCCAAATATTAATTAAATGAATATCTCTGTGATACTGATTAAGTCTTTCAACTATTTGGAAATAAATGTTCACATCTGGCATCGATTTTGCCCTTTCTCTCTCTGAGACAGGGTCTCATTCTGGTCTCAACTTGAGGCACTCCTTCTGTTTCAGCCTCCTAAGTGTGGCAATGACAGGGGCCACCACTGCTTGCTCCTTATATTCATTTGATATAACGTCATTTTTTCTTTCAAAATAAAAGAATAATCTTTATCCTACATACTTGATGTTTTGCTTATGAGAAGAAAATGCAATAATTCTAAAGTGTTGATTAGCAAACACATTATCCATACAAAGATTATTCTTACTATTCTCTGGTAGCTTTTACCCTCCCTCCCTCTCCCTCTCTCTTTCTCCTCCTCTCCCCCCACTCCTATCACCTTCTTCACTTCCAATCCCCTCCCAACCTGTCTCCTCCCCTTCTTCCCTTCCCTCCTTTACTTCAAAGTCTCTTATAGCTCAGGTTGGCCTGAAACGCCCTATATATCCAAGAAGAACCATGAACTCCTGTCTCAGCCTCCCAAAGGCTAGTGTGTGCCACCACTCCCAGTGATAAAATATTACTGTGCCCAAAATATTATAAAACTTCAATGAAGGACCAATTTAATTATTCTAACACATAAAATACTTAGATAATTGCCATATGATTTTTTACAAAGCAACTCTTCTCTAAAAATCTCTTAGATATGACTGTTGGGCAGGATATGATACATGAGACAACTCCAATGAGATTAAGAAAGTTGAACAGAAAGTGAAGAGTTCAAAAGATGTTAGTTTCAAGAGTGGCTTAATCAAGCTGAAATCATATCACCAGAGTTAAGTGGTCTTCCTGTAGATCAACTTCCTTTATACCAGGTCTCTTTTTCAGTTTTGTATAGTCATAAGGTTCTTCTGGCAGGTTCCCAGATTATATTCTTCCAAGTCAGACTGCAACTGTAATTATCAAAGACTTTGTCCCTCTTATATTAGTAGATGCCCAACAAGCCACATGCAAATCTCTTGGACCAATTCTTGTAATCAAAGGGAATATATTCTTTGATGGAGCCTGGGGCAGATCCCTATCCTGTTCATTAGCTTTAAATGTAGAAGGAGTAGATCCTACCAATCCTTGGTCCATGAAGAGAGGAGGCAAGATATATGTGTTACCAGAGAAGCATCTGGCTATTGAGTGAGGTAGCTTATGGTTAGGGATTTCTCCCTTAGAACGTCTTCCCTAAGAATGAAGTAGGAACCAGAGGAACGAGTAAGAGAAGTTTTTCTTTTGTATTCCTAACACTTGGAAAGTCCCAAGTCTTTCTTTTTTCTTTAATTGAAAATATATTTTTTTCACACATTATATTCTGATTATGGTTTCCTATCGTCCTACTCCTGCCAGGCCCTTCCCATCTTCCCTTCCATCTGAATCCACACTCTCTGTCTCTCACTAGAAAACAGGCATCTCAGGAGTAATAATAAAATACAATAAGATAAAACAAACAAACAAAAAACAAATTGGAACAGGACAAAATGAACAAACAGAAAGAAAAGAACCAAAGGAAAAGCACAAGAAACACATATAGACACAGAGACTCACAGGTTTCACACACAGGAATCCCAAACAAGCAAACAAACAAACAAAACCTGGAAGCCATAATAGATATGATGAAAGAGCTTTTAAAAAACTTTTGATTGGTTCTTTGTGAGTTTTACATCATAAACCCCAGTCCCACTCATCTCTCCATCCCCTCATATCCGTCCTTTGCCCTTGCAACCTCCCCTACAAAATTAAAAAAAAAACAAATAAACAAACAAAATAAACAAAACATAGACAGCATCTAATTGCAGAAGCTGTATGTAGTATGTCACAATGTGTCACACAGTATATCCATCCCCCTGCCCACACATCTTCACTTGTGAATGTTTGCTGCAATGAGTCATTGGTCTAGTTCGAGGTCTGTGGCTTCTGGGACACCATCAATATTAAATCCTCACTGGGACTCCTCCCAGTTATTCTGTTGTTGCCCTGTGTCATGGAGATCCTACAACTTTGGACCTGTAGGAATGGTCCTTTCACACACTCCAGCAGTTCACAGATGATGTAGATGTTGGGGTGGATCAACAGGAAGCCCTGGATCTGGGCCTGGGTGGTAGCTGAGCTGGTCAGCCCACCAGCTCTCCCGACAAGAGAGCTTTCAATGAAGTAGAAGTGGGAAGATAGCCCTTGTAGAGTCAAGGTGGGCACTAGGGAGACAAAGAGCTGGGTGCTAGGAGCTGCCCTTTGGGGTGAACATGGGAACTATGTTCTTCCCAGGATAGCATTAGTCCTGGGCATGAAAACTGTGCTGGACCTTCCAGAACCAACGGAGGCAGAAATAATAACATTCCATTACTGTTGGGTTTAACTTTGCAGTCAGCTACAGGATATTCTGTGTGGAACTTATGACTGAAATGATCTTTTAGCTTTAGGCCAAGAAGACAAAACTAATTGCATTTACTATTATCAATTTACCCTTTAGCTTTGTGGCTAGTTTGAGGACAAAGCTACTTTTCTTGTTTATTTATTTTTAATTTAGTTTTTTATTGTAGTGTGTGTGTGTGTGTGTGTGTGTGTGTGTGTGTGTGTGTGTGTGTGCTCGAGCCACGGTGCATGCATGGAGATCAGAGGACAACTTCCAGGAGTCAGTTCTCTCCTTCCTCCATGTGGGTTTGAGGGATCGAACTCAGGCCATCCTGTTTGGCAGCAAGAGTCCTGACCCACTGGGCCATCTTGTAGGCTTTTGGCTTGCTTTGAAGCAAGGACAGATTGAGGATTGCCTGCTGGAGCATTAGCATTGAAAAGTGTTAAGATACCTTTTTGGGAATCTGCACTGAAGTCCTTGCCTACCCCAACATGTGCATATATTTCACAAGAAAAACACAGTCATCAACTCTCACCAATGCTGCTTGTAAGATCTCTGTGCCAAGAAAGCAACGTGTCCTTTCACAAGGCAAATAAGCAAGCTGCTGGGAGACCAGAACACATTAACTGCTGTTAATAGAAAGCTTTGAGTGTATAGAAGGAAGCCAAATCTCCCTCAAGAGCTGGTGCAGCCAGCAGTGTTTTTCTTGCTTTTCCTTTCCCAGAAGGCTAACTGGAACTATCCAGCTATGGCACTGACAACTAGGAGAAAGGTTGTGTGTCGTGAGCATTGGACGTTTTCTGGGGCACCACAGAGAAACATCATTTGCACAGTTCAGGCAGGACACAGTCCTTCCTCCAAGAGCAAATTAAATACAACTTTGTGGATTTGGTGGTTAGCTGCCAACAAGAAGACTGATCTCTGAATTAATAGTTCATGACAGGATGACTCCGGAGTTCTTGGCAGAGACTGGAGTTTCCAATGTGAATACTCCGTATGGCAAGCAAGGCACATGTGCTCCATGGTCCAGATTTACTGGTAGTATTTGCATAAAGGATTAGATCTGTGATTCACTTCAATGCCAGTGCTTCCCAAGATGGAGGAGATGGTACCTCCTTAGCATGAATATGGTAATGTAGCTAGTCTCACTAGGAACCCTGTGAATGGATTAACTGTGGAGGGTGTAGCACTGGTGTGACAGGTTTGCACACAGGTTACATTCTGCTGTGAACATGAATATCCCTCTGTGGCATCTGAGAGCGGAATCTTATAAAGGCAACCCTGCCACTGAGGAGATCCAGTTAAGCTGTCAGGCCATTAAATAAATGGTCTCTTACAATTTGTTTATACCTCTACTGAGCTCAACATTTCAATACCGAAGGGGAGATTTCAACTGCCAGAGGGAGACAGGGAAAGGTCATGAAGTCTATGGTGGTGACAGGCCTTCATCTTATCTTTGTTTTTCTAAACAAAGAAGAGAAAACGCATCAGTTAAAATACCTATTAGAGCCCTTTGTTATTTAACCAAATTCATGCCTTTCCTATAGTAATTTCTCCTGAGATTTGGGAATCAAGGTCTACAGTGGCAAAGTTCTGACTTCTTGTGTTCTTTATTACTTGCATTGTGATGCCTGTTGACTTAATAAGACAGGAAGCTAATACCTTGTGTGAACATAAGACTAAGGAACGGGCAAAGGAAACATCCCCCACCCCCACCCCCACCCCCAAAAAACTGTGAGGCTTGAGGTTTATATTATTTTTATTGACAACTGTTTTCTTTGTCTAAATAGTTTAGATTTTTTGGTTTGGGCAATTGTTAGATTTTTGTCCCCTAATTTCTGTCACCAGAATACTAACAGCAAAGTCTTGTTAGCGATACACCAAAAGGTACCATTGCAGCCAATGTTGATGCTTCCACCAGTCTGAATCAGCTTCTGTCCATAGAGGCTCATCTGTGGCCATTCCTATGCTCTCGTACACGAAACAGTGGCAGGAAATTGCTGCACAGAGGCAGTGTGGCCTTTATTTATTTATAACGAGATCAGCAAAGATATCTAAGGCAAGCTTTCCCTGTCTCTAGAGAGACAGTCATGCAGCATTTATTAAAGATAGGTGAGTAAGTGTCAAGATGAAATGTGCAGATGTTGGGGGCAGATGCAGAGACGTGAGTGGCCCACGAGCTTTGTGAGTGTGTAGGTAGGGTACCCAATCTCTGATTTAGTTTTATCTTGAATATAAGAGTAGTACTAGTGTCTGACTCTGTATTGCCTTGAGATTAATGAAATAAGGATGAGAGCATAAAGTTCTTAGTTTAAAGCTCCTAGTTAGTGATCAATACACATTGGGTATTATTATTATTTCTATTATTATTTATTATTATCTGAATTGCCCGAAATATTTGCATTTGCTCTTACAAATTGGAAGCCGTAAAAGTAGAACAAGTCTATATTAATGGTCACGGGTGCTTATCTCTATGTATTCAGAGACAAAGGAACCACTTTCATCCACACAAATACTGACTCGTTGAGACCCAAAGTTTTTATTCCAAGTGTGAGCAGAAGCAGTAAGATTTGAAATTAGGAGTAACCCAAACCTTTCTCCGGGATCAGTGTCCCCTCAGTGGGACACTAGTTTTATGTTGAATATGATGTTATAGAAAAAGCTTTTAAAAGGTCCTGGGCACGCTGTGAAGACAAAGCAGGAGTGTGGAATCTCCCCAAACCACACACAAACACAGTGCATACCCTCACACACTGTCAGAAACAGAATTGAATTTCTCCTCTGACCAGCACAACTAGCTCTTTGTAAGCCTGGTCTGCTGAATTTGCTGGAATGTTCCCATTCAGTGCACTGCATCTCAAAGTGAGGGGGGAGGGGTGGTTAAAATGAGAAGGCCCCGTCGGTTTAGCTTGGGCCCAGCATAGCATATGCTAGGGACCACCAGAAGAAGCCATGGGCTTTCACAGACTAAATGAGACCCCCAAAGACCCTGGGAGCTACTGATCATCCATCATTGCAGGGGACAGGGACAGAGAGGAGGCAAGGTTCTCAGGCGCTGCTATGGCCACATGGGGTTATGCCTCTCGAAAACAAGGGTCAATAATACATCGTACCCTATGTGGTATCAACTCACACACAACACTCAGAAAAATGTGTATCCCCATTTTAAAAGAAAAAAAATTGTGTTTCCTTTCTGCGAAAAGAATAAAAAAAGTTTGGAAAATAGATGTTGGGTCATGAACCATGCAAAATTGTAATTTTCTTTGGTGGAGTTTAAGTAGAAATAATGAAACCTCAAGCCAGTTTCTGGGGTCCTTTGTAACCTGACACACTGGACACTTCTGCCAAGGAGGCCACTATGCAATGATTTATGGGTGACAATTGTTGTGTCCTGGGCTCAGGTGGTGGTGCATGGCTGGTCATTGAGGTTTTGGCCTGGAAATGGAATAAGAAGGCCATTTAACAGTGTGGCTGTTGCTAATGAGGGGCAAATGTGGCCACTTCTATCTGCAAGGATGCTTGTCCCATCTGTTTTCCAGATAGGAATGACAGAATTTTAAGCAAAGTCTCAGCTTTCGTAGGAAATTCCATTTGAACTCTCAGAAGATGGTCCACATGGATCATTCTTTTCATAGTTGAGGTTATTTGCTATTGTTGTTGGTGGCATCATGGATATTTCTCATGTCACTATTGCCCTCAGATTTCTTAGGGCTAAGGTGATCTCCAAATCTGAGGCTACTAATTCCGCATCAAACATTCTAGAAAACTCTGAGAATGGAGCAGCTTCCCTGTCCCCAACCTGTCTCTGCTCACCTTTAACTGAGGAACAAAAACCAGACCTCCAAAGGCCAATTTATTGGAGAGTTTATTTTCTTAGAGGAAAAGAGCCAACTTAACCTTTCTAGTAGTTTCTGAGCCAGGCAATTCACTTTTTCTTGTTTCTGTGTGCATGTTCACTTTTTTTGATCATGCAACAAGAGCCTGCTTTACTCTGTTCTAATCTTACTTAAAATTAAGTTTGAATTTACCTAAAGTTAAAATCTAGAAAAAACAAGTGAAAAGAAAGATAAGCTATAGAACAAAAATTAAAAATGAGTGCAGCATGTGGTATTTCTCAGATTCAGGTAAGAAAGCAGATACAGGAACTTTCTCCTCTGTCCTCTCAGCTCAAGTTCTACACAGAGACAAGCCTATTCCATTTCTGCCACATCTTCAGCTCTTCTTGGAGTTTTGTGGAGTTTTGCATGCATAACTCTCAATGTCTGAATGCTTCTTATAACCCCCAGCAACTCGTTTCCAGCAACATTTTTTAAAAATCCAGATAGACTGCAAATGCCTTGCATCATTTGCGACAGGCAGCCATTTCTGAGTTAGTGAAGTTCTTGGGATCTTAGCACTGTAAGTAGGCTTTAGGTTTCTATATCCATCCACTCTGTAGCCCTGAATAATGAATGCTTTGCAAGAACCTTTGCCAATGGGCACACCTTTGAGTGTACAGATATTATGATTGTGAAAATGACTCTACAGGCCACTAGTAAAGAATTTGACCATATTGTATTTTGAAAGGTCTGAGAACCTAAAGAAATTGCAAATCAGCCGTGAGAAGGTGCTGCTCCTGGTGATGGGAAGTCCAAGCTCATATGGTCCACTGAAGTGCTGCAGAAATGGGTGACATAAATTGGTTGACATTGTCACAATAGGTGAAAGGACAACTTGAACATGAACTGTGTAGGCAGTTTTAGGACTGGTGGAGTACCTGCACTGGTACACTGATTGCATTATGCACAAGAGACAGAGGAAGTAGCCAAGGTTATCTCTCCTTTTTGATGAAGAAGAAACAACAGTACCAAACACCAGTAACAGTGTAGCAGAAACATAATTTTTTTTTTTTTTTTGGTTTTTTTCGAGACAGGGTTTCTCTGTATAACAGCTCTGGCTGTCCTAGACTCACTTTGTAGACCAGGCTGGCCTCGAACTCACAGAGATCCGCCTACCTCTGCCTCCCAAGTGCTGGGATTAAAGGCGTGCGCCACCAACGCCCGGCTCGAAACATAATTTTAATATACACTATTTTATGATTTTTCCCTAGAAGTCAAACAGGACACATTGTTACTATTGTCCCCACTGTGTAACTGCAGACACTAAAGTGTTCAAGTAGTGGATGTGAGAGTGGAAGATCCACAGGGCCAAAGCTGCAGCTCTCCTTTATAGAGAATCACTTGGCTGGGAGGAGGAGAAATCTGGCTTGGGAGGCTAAGGATTTCCTTGTCTGAAAGTCTCTTAAGTAGCATCACCAACTCTCCAACTTCTTGGGGAACCGTATCTGTTTTTGGAACAAGGTTCCATGTATCCTGGGCTAGTTTTGAACTTCCTGTGTAGCAAAGGGTGCCCCCTACTTCCACCTGTTGAGTATTCATTGTCTTGTAGAAACTACTGTGACTGATGATGAAGCCAGGGCTTCGTGGGCGCTGGGGAAGTACAACTGCTATTAACAAGCTATTGCTTAAATCCCTTTCCTGCCCATTCAAGCTCTTAGCTATCATTTCCCCCCTCCCACTCCCGTGCAATCAGAAACTTCATCATTATGAGCCCCTTTCCCTCAAAGAACACAGAAGCAAATGAAAATGCAACTGTTCCTCCACCTCCTTGGTTAGCATCTTCAGGCTTCCATCTAACCCTTGGTGGGGGACTTCACACCTTGATGGGGCGTCTTCCTGACTGACAGAAGTAATCTGCAGCACTCAAAAGTCGGACCCATGAGCCAAGTGACTCAGTGCTGAGGTGCAAAGCACTGTGGGGAGACCCATGTCAGCCCTGTCTCCTGTTCATTCAAGTCCCTCACAGTGCTGCAGTGTGGCATTTGGAATCCAGCTGAGAAAAGATTGTACTTGCATTTTCTCAAGCTAGAGCTGCACGTGTCGGGACTTGGGGGCATGGGGAGATGGAGGTTGGGCTTTAAAAGGACGTTCCTAGTTGGCAAGGTTTTGAGGGCAAATGCCATTTTAAAGACTGACTTCCTCGAAGCCTGGTTTTCCTATTCCCTCCCCACTATCCATCCTGTTGACCGTTTCTTTGTGGCTTTATTCTCAACAATGCCATTTTTAAGTTGAACGAACATGTGCTTGACAATAACGAAAGCTAAAGAGTAATATGTGCTCTTGATTGATTTTCAAGTTCTTTTCAAGGGGAAAAAAGATTAGCACAGAAGGACAATCAAAAGCAGAGTCTTCTGCCTCCCTTTCTCCAGCAGACATACAGGGCTTGGTTTGGCTCTTTGTGATGTTCTTTTTGAAGCCTTTGCACATACTTTTTGGGCTTTCTTCCCCCATGTTACTCTTTGGGCTTAGCATTCTCAGTTTCACCAGTCTTTAACTGACTGTTGTTTGTGTGACGCATTATTAGAAAAACAAAAGGAGTTTGTCATCACAAACACTCGCATAATATACCCTATCACATGCTGTTTGGCCTCTCCTCCATCTCCCCACTAGACTCCATTAACTTTCAGGGTAGCGTGAATACCAAAGGCTGAAAGCAGGTCTAAATGAAGATTTCTTAAGTCAGGAGATCATAAAGCCTTCTTCATCTTTATCACTTTAAGGAGTCTGATAAAATGGGAACTTTGCACTTCCATCTCATAGAAAATGGCATCATCTTTTTTTTTCCCCCTTCTTCTAGACATGTCACGGATCATCTAAATTTGAATATGTGAGACATAAGAACCCAGAGTTACGTTCTCTGGTGTATTTCTATAGCAACTGGAGTACAGTGCTATCTGCAGGAGAGCCGCTCAATATATGTGTGCCAGCACAGATGCTGGAAGGCTTGGGAAATACCAACAAGATGGAGAAGAGAATGGTGTGCACAAGAAGAAACTAACAGGTTATTACCAGTGCCTGGGCTGCCTGTAGCCCCAGCACAGCACCAGCATACAGGCTCACACCAGCTTCTGATTTCTGTAAAAAATTTAAGGGGGAATTCCAGTGAGTGCACCAGAAAGAGAAGGTTTCTGAAACACATTAAATTATATAACCGGAAGAGCAATTGTCTTTGAAAATGAGAGAATGGGTGGAACTGTGATTCAAACTTGATATCATTTAATTAAAAAAAAATCCTTAAGCACAAACGACCATGATGAAATTAATAGATCTGAGGAAGTGTTTGCTCACAAGGGCTTGGATATGGAAGGAGCTGTTCTGAGCAAAGGAGATTGGGAACAGAGGTCGGGACAATGCAGAAGCGCATGTTCATGTTCTCTAGTCCTTTAGGCAGCTTTGAAGCCTTGGCATCTCCCTGCTTGTGTCTAACTCTTCAATGCTGCACAAGCAAGGGCTTAAGGCTTCTGGCTCTAGAGGCAGAGTAACGGTGAGGGGAGCAGAAGGAACATGGAAAAGGGTTTTACCAATTAAGTCTGCCCTGAGGGCCAAGGGTCTACTTTCAAAAGAAAGTCAACAATGCTAGCTGCTTAGGGAAACCCCTGGAAATGGAAAGGTAAGGACAGAGCTGTTGGAGATTTAGCTCTGTGCCAAAGACAAGATGCTGGAAGTTTCTCAGTTCAGGCTCTTTGGCTGTTGAGCTCACATCAGGTGTCACTGCTGCCCTTTTTCGGAAGATTCTTTGGAACAGTGTAGGTGAAATTCATAATGCATAGTCCCCTGGGATTGTGGTAGTTGAGGTTGCTAGACGTATTCATTACTTAAGGATGCCACAGCCAATGGTCACCAACTGAGGTTTGGAACAAAATAAATTTATTCCGTAATGATTCTAAAGCCGTAAGTTTAGAACCAAGTTATTGGCAAGGCCAGGCTTTCTAGGAATGCTCCAGGCCCTGGTAGTCTCTTAGTTTTGTGTCTACATAACATTCATTTATTCTAAACAATAGAAAATGTACGGCGGGCATTCAGTTTCCGTCTAAGCAGGGTTCTGGGTTCTGATAGCACGTTCTTTCATTCTCTTGGGACTCTTAAAAGGCAGGGATACAATTCTTTCTACCTTTAATATGAAGAAACAATTGATTCAAGTATTTATGTGACTCCTCCAGGGCATGTTACTAGTAAACCCAAGATGAGGAGTCAAAACCCGGTGTCTCTAACTGTGAGGCCCGTGCCTATGGTCAGCCGCAGCCCTGCCAGGTTTGTGTAGGAGGAGGAAGTGGAGAGGGAACCAGAAGAGGACAGTTTCTTATTAGGAAGAAGAGCTCAAAGCCCTAAGAAGAGAGACCATGTGACCAATGAATGACCTGCCCTTGCTCAGGCCCCTGCCTCCTGTATCCTCGTGTGTCAGCACAGCCTTTCTCCAACACTGATGTACATGGATATGCTTGCCTGGGAGAAGTGGTGGAGGCTATCAGTGTAGATAAGTTTCAGGGCATCTTTTAATACAAGTTCTGGCTTGTACTCACAAATACACACGCACACACCACACACACACTCACTCACCAAATGGCTGGCCTCTCCTCAGTGTGGTTGTGGTTCACAAAAGGATTCACATGTATGCAGTCATGTGACATGGAGCTTTCCTTTGCATCAAGAGTTGCAGTGAAGAACTCTATATCCGAGGCCATTGGCTACTAAAAATACTCACCAATCATTGAATACGGCTGCTCAACTATTCCTAAATGATATCTCTTTCAGTTAGGAAATTCTTCAGAACTCTAGATCAGGAAAAATAATTGTATGCATGTTGGAGGAGGAAAATAACACAAGGCTTTTGATGTGTAATCTATAAACACTCATTCCAGGCCTTGCCCAGAACTTATTAAAAAAAATTCGATTTAAACTGTCTATTCTTCAAGTTGTTGCTACAAATAATCATGCAGGATGTCATATTTTAAGTTCAAATGTGTGTGTGTGTGTGCATGTTAGCTCTGAAAAAGTTGATAATAATGGGACATTCTTGGAAGGAGATATGGTTGTCACTGTTGCTGCATAAATATCTCCAAACTATTTCAGCTGCCCAGAATGACTCAGAAGCTGAGATTGGAATCTAGGGACTGCCTGCCTCTTGTCACTGCCACCAGGGCTGAAGTGTCTCACAGGGTCCGACTCCTGACCAGACACTCCCACGTAACCTCTCTGTGAGGTATGACTTTCTCAAAACAGTTGGACCTCCCAGCTCAAAGAGGAGCTGACTCATGTCTGATCAGCCATGAAATTAGTTTCATCAGACTCTTGGCCAACTTGTCAAAAGCTCACCAGACATAGGGTAGGGGACAGCACCTGTGGATGGAGAAGGGACAGCTTCACACTGTAGAAGAAAGAGCACCTGAGATGGGAGTTATTGTTGAAGTCATCTTTGGGAAAATAAAGTCACCATAAGAAGAGAATTTTTTAATGTTGAAATGGTTTGCCATGTACATTATTTGAGATGGAATTTGAAAGATGGAGGAAAACAGTCCATCTGAACGGGCTACTTGATGGAGCATCCATTGGTAAAGTGGATATTATACTAAGTAATAGTGTAGAGGTGATAATAACAATAACAGTGACAGCTATTAAATTTTACAGTGTTCACTACGTGCCAAGTGCTATTCAAGTGCCTTGACTATGTCAGTCAGTCCAGAGAGACTTATGCAGGGGGTTAGAAACCTCACACAACTGGAAAATAGTCATGCCAATCTGTGAGCTGAGGGCATTCCAGTTTCTTTGCTGTGTGCTCTAACCACTTTGCCATTCTTCATCTCCAACCCAAAGGAAGACAGGAATAACATAAAGAAAAACAAACTATGAAATGACATTTACTTTCAGGCCACACACCGGGTACTAGGGTCCACATATGATTTCTGTTAGTTCTCACAATAGCTCTGTGAGGTAGTTTTTGTGACTGCAATGTCATTGAAAAGAGAATCAAGGTTCAAACATGTGAAGTAGCCTACCCAAACTCACAGAGATGGAGAATTATCCTGAGACCCAAAGCCAAGTCCTCTAACTTCAACCCACCAGTTCTTCCTGTTGTCCCTTAGCTCCCAGGGATGGGACTTTCTGCAGGCTCCACCTGAATCCTTGTGGAAATAATTCTCTAAAGAGTCTATTGTTTCTTGATAATACAACATTTAGGGATGTAGCTGAGTGACTCAGAGTGGCTAGAATCCCTCGTTTGATTGTGAGGCTTTAGGGATTACTCATTTTACCTTTATGTTTGCCTCTGTAACTTCCTGCTGCACTCGAACTATGGCTTTTATCTTAGGTAATGAATCTGACTTTCGGAAGGACTTTCCCCTTTGTTTTTAAGAATGTACCTTATTGAATACCTGGCATTTTCAAGAATTTAACTTCTGCCCCACCAGACCATTAAGGAAGTAGAACTTGCTCTGAGAAGCCCTCTGTTTTCTTGGTCCTCAGTTCTAATTTGATAGGCACATAGTCACCTTTAGAAAGGTCATGCACTTAGGCAGAGCTACACTGCAAGGCTTTTTCTGAGTTTTTTTTTTTTTATCTTGTGCTTCTCTTTTGAATATCTCTAATCTCAGCTGTGCTTGCATTTTTGATCGATTCTGAAAAAGTTCTTGAGCTGCTATGGAAAAAAGAGGCTATTTCACTTGCAAATGTAAAGACATATGTCTATACTCTACTCTAATAATGTGGTGTCAGGCTCAACTCTTGTTCCAGGTAGTTTTCTTGGACTTCCTTTTTGGGCTGACAACACATTTAGCTCACTCTTGACCTCATATTTGGAGTTAAACTGTCTCCCCGTTTCAACAACAAAAATGGTGCCTATCATTGTTCAAAGTCTGACACCTTGCTTTCCAAACCTAAGACTTTGTGAACTTTCTTAGACTTTGTCCATAAAGAAAGCTAAGGATCTTCAATTGTTAACACTCTTATCCAGTTACAATAACATTATTTAAAAGTCACGCCTGTTCCTAATTCAAATTGATGACAGACCATGCCAAGTGACGAATGTCTTAGACTATTACAGAATCTACCAATATATAATAACCAGGCATCAACACAAATGCGAAGTTGGTGAGTCAGAGACAACACGTCTCAGAATACACAATCTACTCAGATCTATTTTAAAGTTCTTTGATGAAGAGAAATCTTTTTCAGATTTAATTGATTTGATCAGAATTGTCTCAAAAACTTGCTCATAGGACTTTCTTTTCACTTGGAATCCTTTTTCAGTAAAAGTCAAAGGAAAGGGGGTTGGAATCTTGGCATGTGAATGGAACCTGTCAGCACTCAATGGGCACAATACATATGACAGTGGTTGTGATTTATTGGAACCCTGACTTGTAATTCACCTAATGTGTTTGAGGGATCTTGAACTCTCGGCAGCATCTTCTCGTATGGTACATACACTCTGTATAACTTATTGAGTGGTTACAATAACTGAACCATGCAACTCATTATGGAAACTTTTCTACTAAGTTGCACCTGAGTGGCAGAAGTTGCTCATGAAATCCATTCCATACAAGACTGCTATTCATTGAAAATGATTACAAAATGTATGCTTTGGGATTTGCTTTCAGTTTTCTACGGAGAATGCCAGGGGTGTGGAAGCCAGTCCTTTGTGTCTTTTGACACACCACCAAAACCAGTCTTCATTCAGATTAAAGTATTCACCCAAGCCAGGAGAGGAGACTGTATTATTAGAGTTGAAAAGAGTGGTTTACCTCTCGTGATGCAGATAGGGACTCAAACATCTTTGGGCATATAATTTTGTAGAGAGCTGCGACGTGCCACGCCCTAAAGATGGCGCTGGTTTCCGCCTTCCACCAGCCCGACGGTGAGCGCTCTTGGTGGTAAACAAGTCCATATTTGGCTAAGACCGCTGATCTGGCTTGCTTCCGCATACGTGGGCCTCTAAGATAGCACCACGTGGCTTTACTTGATTGGCTGTTCATGTAGTATTTAGCCTGTGGGTTGGGTCTGCCTGGGCATTCGGAAGACTGTTCTCAAGGGACCTGAATAAACTGCTTGAGAAGAGCTTTTGCGAGTTGCGTCATCCTTGCTGGTCGAGGGGAACGCGACAAGTGGTGGCCCGTACGGGGAACCAGAAAAGACTCAGAACTCCTGCAGTCAGGGGCAGTGCACTGGCAAGTTCCCGGGGTAAATTGGGACAATAAAGTTTCGTGGAAATAGCGAACAAAAGGTAAAGTTTCGCAGGGAAACTGCGAACCAAAAATAAATTTTTAATCATGGGATTGTCTCAGTCACATCCAATTTTTCTGGCTCTTCAGGAGCTACTTTTAGCTAGGAATTTGAAACTTAAGAAGTCAACCCTAGAGAGATTTTTGAATGAATGCGACTCCGTGGCTCCATGGTTTGCGGTGTCCGGGAATCTTACGGTATCCTGCTGGGACAAATTAGGCAGGGACTTGGATTTTGCTTGGGAGCAAGGTACTCTGAAGCATGGAGTAAGACCGATTTGGAAAATGGTGAGGAGATGTTTAGAAGATCAGAGATGCTGTAACGCAATCAAGGAGGGAGAATAAGCCTTGGAACTGCTGCAAGGGGAAAGATCTGAGCAGGCAGACAGTGAAAAAGGAAGCAAAAAAGGTGAAAGATCTGAGCAGGCAGACAGTGAAAAGGGAAGCAAAAAGAAGGTCCCTCTCTATCCCGATCTTAGAGATAGATTTTAGAGATTTTGAGGGCTCAGAGGGCACGGATTCTGAAGGGGAGCTACACGCTCTAATAGAACAGTTGAAGAGGACTGCTATTAGAAAAAGGGAAAAGAAAAAGGTAAAAGAGAAAGACACGTTGGCGACAGTCGGTGTAAGTTAAGCCGTTGCCGTGGCGCCTTCAACTCCCCCTCCATACCCAGAAGCCGTTCAGATAGATCAGCCTGTTCAGTCCCTGAAAGTAGGGAGATCTTTCTGCCCGGGGATGTGGACACAAGTAAGAACAGAATTACAGTTTGCCTATCCGGTATACCAAGATCCACAAGGGAACAGGTACGAGGAACCGCTTGATTTTAAAGTAATTAAATCCCTTGCAGAGTCGATTCGTACCTATCGCATTACTGCTTCTTTTACCTTGGCTCAAGTAGAAGCATTAAGCAGACATTGTATGACTCCGAGTGATTGGAGTGGCCTGGCCAGAGCCTGCTTAAGTCCAGGGCAATACTTAGACTTGAAAGCTTTCTTGATTGAGTATGCCACTGAGCAAGCAGCCATTAATCAGAGAAATGGAAATCCAGCCTGGGATAGAGATATACTGCTTGGGCAGGGGAGATTTGCCAACCAGCAGACAGGATATCCCAATCAGGTTTATGAACAAATAAACCAGACAGCTATCAAGGCTTGGAAATCCCTTCCTAACAAAGGGGAGGTGAGTGGGAACTTAACTAAGATTCTACAGGGCCCCATGGAGCCCTTTTCAGATTTTGTGGCACGATTGGTGGAAGCGGCAGGGAAGATTTTTGGTGACCCGGATGCTGCTATGCCACTAATAAAACAGTTGGTCTATGAGCAATGTACCAAAGAGTGTAGAGCCGCTATCACCCCTTACAAGAGTAAAGGGCTAGAAGCCTGGATGAAAGTGTGTAGAGAACTTGGAGGGCCGTTAACTAATGCTGGTCTTGCTGCCGCGGTAGTAGAGTTGACCAGAAAAGGTGGAGGAAGTTCAGGAGTTTGTTTTACGTGCGGCAAGATGGGACACTTTAAAAGACAGTGCCCCGGAGGAAGGAGTACAGAAAGTACAGGAAGTGCACAACGCCCCAGGCGGCCGGGGTTATGCCCAAAATGTAAAAAAGGGAACCATTGGGCTAATGAATGCCGTTCAGTGACAGACATCCATGGCCAGCCTTTAACTCAAGGTTATGGTGGCACTCGTCCAAAAAACGGGCAGCGGGGCCCATGACCCCAGGGCCCACAAATATATGGGGCAGTAGAGAATCAGGACAAAGAACAGAATCAAGAGAGATGGCCAACCCTCCACCATCTGAGAGACCGCGGAGAGCCACTGCAGGCTCAGCAGGATTGGACCTCTGCTCCACCACCAGACTCATATTAATGCCCCAAATGGGGGTCCAGTTAATTGAAACAGATTTTAAAGGACCCCTTGAACCTGGTACAGTTGGTTTGCTGTTAGGGAGGTCATCATCAGCCTTGAGAGGACTTATTGTCCATCCTGGGGTTATAGATCCAGATTATACAGGAGTGGTTAAGATCATGGTAGCCTCCCCCCGTGGTATAACAGCTATCTTTCCTGGGGATAGAATTGCTCAGTTGATCATGTTGCCGAGCTTACATGATCGCTATGCGGCAAAGGATCAAGAGAGAGGAAAAGATGGTTTTGGGTCCACGGGCACGGATCTGACTTTTCTCTCCTTGGATTTGGACCAACGCCCCATCTTGGAGTTAAAAGTTGATGGTAAAAAGATCTTGGGCCTTTTGGATACTGGGGCTGATAGGAGTATCATAGCAAAGAAAGACTGGCCTTCAGGTTGGCCCGTACAAGCCTCTTCTCAAACACTTCAAGGCCTGGGTTATGCTAAGACTCCAGATATGAGTGCAAGATTATTAAAGTGGCAGGACCAAGAAAACCACTCAGGAGAAATGCAGCCATATGTACTTGAGCTCCCTATCTCCCTTTGGGGAAGAGACCTTTTAAAGGATATGGGATTTAAATTGAGTAATGACTATTCTGATTCAGCCCAACGTATGATGCAAGATATGGGATATGCTCCAGGCTTTGGAATAGGAAAATATTTGCAGGGGCGGAAAAGTCCCATATCTATGCAGCAAAGACAAAAGAGACAGGGCCTGGGTTTTTCCTAGGGGCCACTGAGGAGGGCATTCCCATAACTTGGAAGACGGAGGACCCAGTATGGGTTCCTCAGTGACCATTTTCCTCTGTAAAATTGAATGCAGCCAAAGAGTTGGTGGATGAACAGATGTCTTTAAAGCATATAAAACCATCTGTATCTCCCTGGAATACACCTATCTTTGTCATTAAAAAGAAATCTGGAAAATGGAGATTGTTGAATGGCCTGCATGCCATAAATCAACAAATGCAGATCATGGGCCCAGTGCAACGCGGCTTGCCGCTTTTATCATCTTTGCCAGCCTCATGGCCCATTGTAGTTATAGACATAAGGGATTGTTTTTTCTCCATCCCTTTGTGTGCCAAAGATAGTGAGAGATTTGCATTTACTGTTCCATCCTGTAACCATGAGGAACCTGATCAGCGGTTTGAGTGGGTAGTATTACCTCAGGGCATGGCAAGCAGCCCCACTATGTGCCAACTGTATGTGGGGGAAGCCATTGCTCCCTTGAGAAAGAATTTTCCAGATTTAAGATGTGTTCATTATATGGATGATATCTTACTGGCAACTAAGATTGAACAAATGTTAGATCAGGCCTATGAAGAATTAGTTCACTTATTAAAAAAGAAAAGGTTGTTTATTGCTCCTGATAAGGTTCAAAAGGAAAATGTGATTAATTATTTAGGAGCAAAGGTTGGACCTGAAAAGATAATACCTCAAAAGATTGAGATAAGAAAAGATAATTTAAAGACTCTTAATGATTTTCAAAGGTTGTTAGGAGATATCAATTGGGTAAGAGGCTATTTGAAGCTACCAAATTATGAAATAAGACCCCTATATGATATTTTGAAAGGTGATTCAGCACTTAATTCTCCTAGGCAATTAACAGGAGAAGCAAGAAAAGCTTTATGTAAAGTGGAAGAAAGGTTACAGAGTGCCTTCCTAAAGAGATGGCAGGAAGGACAGCCCATTGCATTGTGCATATTTGCCACCTATGGTCAACCTACAGGATTGCTATGGCAGGACAGACCATTATTATGGAATTATTCAAAGATTTCTCCAAAAAATCCATAGAACATTATCCCACTGCAGTTGGTGCTTTAGCCTTGAATGGTATCCAACAATGTTTGCAGTCTTTTGGAGTTGCTCCTGCCAGTATAATAGTGCCCTATTGCAGTAATCAAATTAAGATTTTGTGTGGCACTGTAGATGATTGGGCAATATTGCAATGTAGCTTTGAAGGAGTGATTGACAACCATTATCCTAAGCATCCATTGCTATCATTTTTTAAGGAGCACCCAGTAATATTCCCTAAGGTTACTTCAGCAGTACCACTTCAAGGGTCACCAAATGTGTTTACTGATGGCTCAAAGACAGGCTGCGGAGCCTATTTGATAGAAAGACAAGAGCCCCTGTTATGTCAATTTCAACCGGGCTCCCCCCAAATAGTAGAGTTGAAAATAGTAATTGAGGTGTTTAAAAGATGTCAATTTGCATTCAATTTGATCTCAGATTCAGTCTATGTGGTCAACGCAGTGAAAGTATTAGAATTAGCAGGTCCTATTAAGAATAGTAGTACTGTATGTGCCTTATTACAAGAGTTACAAGTTTTAATCTGTCAAAGGAAAATGTGTTTTTATATTCAACATATCAGAGCACATACAGGATTACCTGGACCATTAAGTGAGGGTAATGATAAAGTTGATCAATGGACTAGGATGGAATGCATTTTTTGGAGCTCATTCCTGGACCAAGCCAGACAGTTTCACCAATTATTTCATGTAAATGCAAGAACGCTACAGCAGAAATTCCGTTTGTCTAGAGCAGATGCTAGGCAAGTGGTTTTGGACTGTCCTCATTGTGTGATTCATCATCATCCTCCCAGTGTGGGAGTGAACCCTAGAGGGTTGATGCCACTCAAAATCTGGCAAATGGATGTTACCCACATTTCAGAGTTTGGAACCTTAAAATATATTCATGTATCTGTGGATACCTGCTCAGGTATCATACATGCTACACCTATGAGTGGAGAAAAGGCTCGCAATGTCATAGGGCATTGCTTAGAAGCCTGGGCTGCATGGGGAAAACCACAGCAGCTGAAAACGGACAATGGACCAGCCTATACGGCACAGTCCTTTGTCTCCTTCTGCAACCAGATGGAGGTACAGCTTAATCACGGATTACCATATAATCCTCAAGGACAAGGAATTGTGGAGCGTGCTCATCGCACCTTGAAAGAATGTTTGCAAAAACAGAAAGGGGGAATAGGCCAAGGCCGTACCCCCAAGAAGAGAATGTCTTTAGCCTTATTTACTTTAAATTTTTTCAATTTGGATGCTCAAGGCCGCTCAGCAGCGGACAGACATCAGGATTCCCATGGTCCACCTAAAGGCATGGTGAAGTGGAAGGATATTTTGACAGGCTCTTGGCGGGGGCCTGACCCCGTGCTAACATGGGTGAGAGGGTCTGTTTGTGTTTTTCCTCAGGATCAACAAGATCCAGTGTGGGTGCCTGAATGCCTTTTGAGGAAGATTCGTCATGAAGACCTTCCTAAGGATCCTGGTGATAGTAGCAGTGAGTATGTCAGGAATGACCAAGCCGAGATGGGGGATCCTGTCGATATTCCCAAAGCCGATGCCAGTCAGACATGATGCAACTGTGTTTCCACGCTTATTTAGCAGTAATAGAAGCCTAGGCTTACCCTACCTTCCCTTTGATGATCAGAAAAGCCCTATAGAGGGTAATAGAAATGTCAGCTTGAAGGGTAGTCTGTGCTTTTTAATGAGCTTCAATAGGTCAGATGATACAAAATGCATTAAATTGTCTCAGCAGTCAGCAGATTTTTTACCACAACTGAGGTTTGGGGGTAGGGGTGGTGGTTTGTTTTCGGGCAACGGTTCTCGCCTTGAAGGATGGTGGCCCACACGAGTCTCTGACCGGGACCCCCCCAGACAGCCACGCTGGGCACCTTTTTGTAGAGGATCCATAGGAGAGGAAGGACCTTTTCCCTGGACTGGATGTCAGGAGCGCAGAGCAGTTTGGGTTCAACAAGATTATTTTTCCTTTAGCCCCATGATTAGTAATAAAGTGAATAAGTCTTGTACAGGAATGCTTGATATATCTACTAGGGATCCTCAGCAGACTGCCACCAATCCTTTTGATTTATGGCTTTTGTGTGGAGCAAATGGTAGCTATATGGATTTGGGACCTATACTTATGCTTGGGGGAGGAATTTATCAAAGAGGTAGTTTTTCCCTAGGGTCTGCTACCAATCTGGATTTTTCTAGTGGTAGTGGCTCTGGTACTTGGAATTCTTCGTTTCATTCTTACCACAACAAGACCTTTTCAGCCTCACCAGTGTGTCTCTGGCCTCCTTTTCTGTGGATTGTAAGTAATGGGAGTGCATCCTTGGGTGAAGAAAAGTTAGTATGCACTCCGGACATATGCTTTTATGCCCTGTGCTGAAATGCCACAGCCTTTCCTGTGGCTGTGGTGACTAGAATGCCTCGATATGTACCAGTTCCTGTAGAGGCCCCTAATACCATGATGCTATTCAGGTTTAAAAGAGATTTTGGCATCACTGCAGCTATTGTTACTGCCATCACTATTCCTGCTGTGGGGGCTACTGCCTCAGCTATTGCCTTGTCTAGTTTTATACAGACTGCCAATGCCCTGAGTAACATCTCAACCAATGTAGCACAGGCATTGGATACCCAGACCTCTGTGAATTCTCAACTCAAAGGAGGCCTTATGATAGTTAATCAACGCATAGATTTAATACAAGAACAGATTGATTCTCTTTGGCAACTAGCACAATTGGGGTGTGAGTGGAAAATGCAAGGTTTGTGTGTTACTTCCGTGCAGTATCAAAATTTTACAAGGGTTGCTAATCTGTCTAGACAATTGTCAAAGTTCCTCTTACAGGATTGGTCGGCTGAATTTGAAAATTTGATGAGAGAGTTGAGAGCGACAATCGTCCACATCAACTCCACTCGGGTGGATATGAGCCTGGCTACTGGTTTGACTTCCTGGATACAGACGGCTATGGATCATCTTAAGGAGTGGGCGGGCGTAGGCTCTTTGGCGATACTGATGATACTAGCCTCTCTGGTTTGCCTATGGTGCATCTACAAGATGAGAGCCACACAAAAGCGTAATGCAGCCATGATTATACAGGCCCTTGTCGCCATTGAGGCGGGCCAGTCCCCTCAGGCATGGCTGGCTGCCATGAAGCCTTAAATCTTCACTGAGTATAGTCCCTGCCCACTGAGGTATTCGTTCCATGGATATTAGGGTCTGGCAAGTCAATGACGGAGTAGACGGGTAAGTCTCGGCCACCTAAGACAGGGCAGCCCCGAGTGGGGAGGCTGACCCAGAGAAGGGTAAGAGTTTGAGCACTGCCCTCCTACAGGCTCAGGCCCACCATGAGATCCCCAGATATGGGGATTACGAAGCCTTTCCAGGGACTTCTATCTATTTTAGAAAAAATAAAAAAGGAGGAACTGTAGAGAGCTGCGACGTGCCGCGCCCTAAAGATGGTGCCGTTTTCCGCCTTCCACCAGCCCGATGGTGAGTGCTCTCGGTGGTAAACAAGTCCATATTTGGCTAAGACCGCTGATCTGGCTTGCTTCCGCATATGTGGGCCTCTAAGACAGCACCACGTGGCTTTACTTGATTGGCTGTTCGTGTAGTATTTAGCCTGTGGGTTGGGTCTGCCCGGGCATTTGGAAGACTGTTTTCAAGGGACCTGAATAAACTGCTTGAGAAGAGCTTTTGCGAGTTGCGTCATCCTTGCTGGTCGAGGGAGACGCGACATAATTTCTCCTAGTTTTTCTTACCATAGTATCTTTACTCCTCTTTTTATATTTACCCCAGTTTCCCATGGAAACAAGGGTCTTCGCTGGATCTTCAGTGTCTGTTTCTCTATAACGTCAGCTACATGTACTTTTGGGGTGGTCTAGAGTCAATTCTAATACAGATTGAGGATCTGTTATCCAAGACATTTAGGCAAGAAGTGTTTGGGGAGATTTGGTAATATTTGCACACAAAGTGTGAGTGACCGTTAGGAAGTAAACCATAGTGTAAACATAAAACTCATCACTATTTTAATATTACATATATCATATATGAATAGCATGAAGATAATTTTATACAGTACTTTTATTTTTTAGTATATAATAATTATATATAATAATGTGTTCATTATGAAATTTTCATACTTAGACAATATATTTTGATCACATTCATCCTGTTATCCTCTCCTTTCCCACTTCCAATAAACTCCTTCCTCTTCTCAACTAGTCAACTAGTCCCTTCTATTTTCTTCCCTTGTGTGTGGGAATGCATGTGTGCATGTGTGTGCGAGTATGTGTGTGCATGTGTGAGTTATGTGACTGTGGGTATGTGTATGAGTGTGTGTGAGTGAGTGTGTGTGTGTGTGTGTGTGTGAAAGAGAGGGAGATTAGAGTTGTTTGGAGGAGCACAGATGAAGGTTTACAAGCACACAAGTCTATGTGTACCACAGACGTAAGCCAGGTGGTGGTGGCACATGCTTTTAATCCTAGCACTCAGGAAGCAGAGGCAAGCAGATCTCTGAGTTTGAGGCCAGCATGGTCTATAGAGAGAGTTTCAGGACCATCAGGGCTATGCAGAGAAACCCTCTCTCTCAAAACAAAACAAAAAATTACCATGGAAATTTAACTTGGGAAGGAGTATGTGAGTATGATACTTTTGATTACATGAGACCATTTAAAATAAAAATCATGAAAATGAGTTTCAATCTTTGTACCTGATGTTATTTCACTTTTTATTGCTAAAAAACTCATTCTCCCAAACTCACTAGTTCTCTTGCCAAAGTTATGTTTAGAGAATAGTTTTGTGAACTCTGACCTTGAAGATCCTATAGTTGAAGCCAAATAGCAAGGCTAAGGTTTTTGGACTTTTTCTGTTGCATCTAGCATTTTGGTTTAGAGGGGCCATTCACCCTGAATGAAAGTGAGGCTTAAGAGAGTGGATCTCACACTTGGGGGGATGTTGGAGCAGCTGGTGATGGTCTGGAAGCTTAGGCAGATGAAAGAGACTGAGTTATCTTGACTCTTTCTTTGATAATTTGTTAGTAATCTTTTTTTTCAAAATAACACATACATTTCTTGAATCATGAACTTTGAAAAATATACATCATCTTATATCTGAAAGATTAAAACAAGGAAAGAGTACAAATTTAAAGTTACTAAATTTTTATGGCCTAATTTTAATTTAATGTTCAAAGTAGATGTTGGTATTCTATCACAAAGATCTCGTTTTACTTTGCCCCAAATATCTTATCCATTGTAGACATATTTATAGCGTCTCCCAGACTACACCATAGGTCCTGGTGGGGTAATTTCTATCACATACACACACACACACACACACACACACACACACACACACACACACACAAACAAACACGCACTCACACATGCAGAGAGAGAGGGAGGGTGGGAGGGAGGGAGGGAGGGAGAGCAAGAGAGGGAGAATACGAGGACTTATGGCCAGCAGCCTTACTTCCTATCACTTGCATCTCCCTCAGCATCCTGGAGATTGGAATAGGAAAGACAGCTACCAAAGCTAGTCTGTAACTTCTTCCCTGATGTTCAAAAACCATCTGTTGAGTCATTCAAAAGCCAGAGAGAAGAAAACAGGAGCCAACAGAGGAAGTACACACCTATAGAAGGAGGAGAAAGTAAGCAACAGCTTAGCCACAAAGCCCCGCAAAAGAGACAGGCAGTCTACCAAATGGTCTCAGTTCTTTCCTCAGTCC
This sequence comes from Lophiomys imhausi, assembly GCA_907164525.1. Taxonomy (NCBI): domain Eukaryota; kingdom Metazoa; phylum Chordata; class Mammalia; order Rodentia; family Muridae; genus Lophiomys; species Lophiomys imhausi. The sequence goes on along the minus strand of CAJQZJ010032031.1, from coordinate 9,064,355 downwards.
AGGTAGAGGCTTCAGCAGAAACTCCTTTTCCTAGAAGTATCGCCAATGAATTTCTCTGTCTCTTGTTATTGAAAACAACCTAATGTCAATGTCTTGTCCAGAGTTCATGTAAAAGGGTTCAAGGGCTGCCAACTTCCATTAGGCAAGGGAATTTGGTAATTTGATGTTCAGGATACTGACATTGATCCTGTTTTTTTTTTTTTTGAGAAAATCTGGCAAAGTGTTTGCATGTTGGCCTGCCTTCTTGGGACAAATTTATCTCTCTTCCTTCCCTATACTAATGTAAGCAAACCTGTTAGTTGAACAGATGATTTCAGAGCTCCTGAAACCAGTGTGGGATGTGGGAGGACAAGTATGTTCGGAAGGGCACTGAAACTGGAGTTTTTCAGGAAGTCTGAAATGGCAGAATCATCCTGGTAAGGGGGCTGGAAGTGATCTTCAGAAAAAGAAGAGACTTTCAGGAGATAGAATGGCTCTTTCATGCTGAGTGGTGTGGGTATGTGTGCATGCATGGGTACATGCATGGATGTAATGTGTGTGGTGTGTGTGTGTTTGTGTGGCAGTAAGCAGAGGATGGGTCTGTGATTGCTGGCCTCTATCAGGAGAGAAACAGCTTTCCTGTATGATCAGGGAGGGCGGTGGACATTTCTTCCGACTTCAAGAACTTAAAGCTCTTACAGGAGAGTCACCCACCACAGTTCATGATTCTTCCTCATAGTGCCTTGTGAGTAGACGTCTTCAGCCCTGTGATTTTTGTCCCTGTAGGGCAGGAAGCACCTGAACTAATGTCCTCCTGCTAGAAATATATTGTTACTAAAGCTGTTGTCCCTGATAGGCATATAAAAGATATCGTAGGACATCGCTAATAGGTATAGAGTAAAAAGAAAAACAAAAACAAAACAAAAAACAAACAAAAACTCTTAGTTGCTTTCCCATTGCTGTGATAAAATACACTAGTAAAGGCAACTTAAATGAAACAGTTGGTTTTTGCTTACAGTTCTGAAGGGAGAAAAAGTCAGTCATGGTAAGGGAGACGTGACAGCAGGCAGCAGAGCGTATCAGGAGCAGGAGGCTGGCTTGTCACACGGTGTCCACACTCAGGGAGCAGATAGGGGAATGCAAGCTGCTACTCAGCTGTTTCTTCATTTATACAGTCCAGGATCCCAGTCATGGAAAGAACTCAGAGTGTGTGGGTCTCTCCTACATGCACATGCACGCAAGCACACACACACACACACACACACACACACACACACACACACACACTCAACTAACTACACTGCACAGCCACACCCAGAGCCCCTTAGGTCCCAGGTGATTCTAGATTCTGGTGAGTTGACGACATTAACCATCACAGTGGTTAAGGGGTAACATAGCATATTTTTAAAATACATGGATTCTGGAACCAAATATCTTGTATGTTGTGCCCTCCTCTGCCACTTACAAGTTCTCTAAGCCTCAGTTTCTTCATCTCTATACTGAGGGTGGTGACGATAGTCTCGAGTTCCTTTAGTGATTGTGAAAATTAGATATGGTGTCTGTTCAAAGTCTGAAAGTCATGCTTGTCTACAGGCATATGACAAATAGATAATAATCCACAAATTATGCTGAACTCAGCTGGGCAACTCATACAGCCGGAGTCCTATGGGAGTTACAGAGGCCAGGCTCACTCACATGGTGAACAGCTGGGACTGGCTGCTGACTGGGGCTCTTATTAACTCTTTCCTTTACTGAACCAGCCTAAAGTTCTTCACACTAAAGTGGAACCACTGCAAGAGGACAGGTCCCAACCAACACACAGGTATCTAAAAGCAGTTACCTGGTGACATGTGGCCATTGAACACTGTCCATGTAGGTATTGTGACTAAGGAACTGCATTTTAAATTTCATTTGCATCTGGATTTTTTTTATTTAAATAAAAAGGAAAAGAGGCTATATATTTTGAGAATATTTAAACAGTCTTATTAAAAAAGCAGGATTGACAGAGTGGTAGAAAAGCAGGGCAACACTACATATTGCATATAATTGACATACTATTGCCCCAAAACATGTTCAGAGTAAGTGCATGGAAAGAGGTAAGCTACATAAATAGTAGGCTTAGAAGGCTGGATGAATATTTAAATATCAGATAAAAAGACTAAAAGATAAGTTCAGTATCCTTAATGACAGATTGAAACATGAGGATTTCTAATAACAGCAAAAGGATAATTCACCAGGAAGACAGTGCAGATATACATGTATGCACTTAATAATAGAACCCATGAAGAAATCTGCCAAAACTAAAAAGGAAACAGACGATTTGTAGTTAGAGTACACTCCCAGCAATTGATAATAACTAGACAAAAATTAATTAAAAAAATCTAACATTGTCAAAGTCGGTTGTCATTTATAGAAACTACACAGATGATTTCATAATTCAATACTTAACATTCTTTCCCACTGCACGTGATACAAAACAGAGCATATGCAGCTTCATATAGCAAATGTCTACATACTGACAAAGGGCCAAAGTAATATGCTTTCTGAAATTACAAGTAAATTCAACTAGATAATAAGATATCCTCAATATGATATGGAGGAGCCCCTCCCCAAATCTTTAAAATAAAAATTGTAAGCAATTTATGCACAGGCAAAATCTCGGGGAAATTAGAAAATATTTTAAACCAAACAATAACAAAATATATCAGAATTTGAATGCCACAGAAAAAGCTGTCCCGCAGAGAGGGGGTAGCTTTAAACATTTGAGTTAGAAAAGTCAATGGCCTGAAGTTCTGTTCCACAGTACTGAAGAGTAAAGAAAACAGAAAGGAGACATACAGAAACAATAAGGGGTCTGGAGAGATGCTCAGTGGTAAAGTGCTTGGTGCATAGCCATGAGGACCTAGTTTGGATTCCCAGTGCATGTGTATGTGTGTGTGTGTGTGTGTGTGTGTGTGTGTGTGTGTGTGTGTGTGACAATTCCCAGTGCGTGTGTATGTGTGTGTGTGTGTGTGTGTGTGTGTGTGTGACAATTCCCAGTGCGTGTGTATGTGTGTGTGTGTGACAAGCCAAGCTTGGTGGCAGTGCGGGTAGCTTCAGCACTGGGTAGATCTTTTCTCCCCCCCCCTCCGTTCTTTGTTACTTTGGGTTTGGTTGGTTTTGTTTTTGCCTCTATGTACTATTGCTTGTCTCTACTCCGTCTGTGAGATTTCCTCATTGCTATTCCCAACCTTACTAATAGCTTTCTAGCCTTTGCCTACTGCTCAGTCCCAAATCAAAGCCACACGTTTTAGATGTTATTTTACCAGCATTCCACTTCTGGGTACCAATATTCCACCTCTGTAACAGCTCACCCTTGACCTTGAATTTTGCATCTCCACCTTTTGGCTTTCGGGAAAACGTCTTCTGAATAAACCTGGCTAGTTCTCCTGATCTGAAACAACATGTTGAAAGAGAGACTGCACTAGGAGACAGGATAGAGCCTGGATATGGAGACCTGGAAATGGAAGTGAGGGCAAATGGGGCCATCCTGCTCTCAGCTGATCAGCAGTAGACCACAAACACATGGGCTGACAAAAGGTTGTGGGCAGAAGAACCACCCAATTGAGTGTAGTCTACATTCCCACCCTGAAGGACTCTATTTTATGCCACTACATTTAGGGATCTTAAATTCTATAGTATCTATTACTATAGATATAAATATCTTCAAAATTGTTCAGCAAAATTTCTAATCATAAACTAAAAATAGGCTTAAATCATATCTCAACTTGATGTCCATATGCTTTTATTGTAAAAAGATTATTCTAAGAAACATTTCTATTGAATATGATACATGTAGAACTGAACATATGGCAAGTTTGTGGTAAATACAGAAAAAGGGTATACAATTTTAACTGCCTAGGAGAGGAGAAAGGGTGAGTGATATGATATTTTGCAGGTTTTATTTTGTATTTTTAACTATGTGCATATGTTGTATTTTGTATTGTATTTTTAACTATGTGCATATGTGCACATGTGAATGCAGGTGCCCACAGAATCCCAAAAAGTGTTGGACCCCTTGGAGCTGGAGTTGCAGGCAGCTGTGAGCCACTGGATGTGGGTGCTGGCAACTGAAATCCTCTGAAAGGACAGGCAGCAGGCTTAGCCTCTGAGCCATCTCTCCAGCTCCGGCAAGAGATATTTCTAAAAGAATACTTTCTGTGTGGTTTGGTATGGCTTAGGATTCTTTTCTGGCTTAAGCATCTGTTGGTCTGGATGCTGCATTTAACATCTGCTCAGATGTTCCTCGCTTGCGAGAATTTTTTTTTTCCTCGCAGTGTCTCTTAATCTTGGAGCTCAGTCAATTCTCTCTTTGGTGTTGCATATTTGTGGCTTCTTTTTGGGTAAAAGCATATCTTTCTGGTATATTGACTGTGGCAAATCATAAGCAAGAGGAGAAATGTCCCCCTCAAATAACTGACCAGTGACCAAGTAAAGAGAAAGGCTAATAGGAACTAAGCTTGACAAAGCAGGTGGTTATCTTCTAAATTAACAATTAGATTTTGTGGTGTTCAAGTGTCTAATTCTCCCACGATGGCAGTTACACAACAGCCTTAGTTTAAGCACCTCTGAGAGGAATGCAAAATGTCACCTCATGTTGTAATTTATCTTAGGGGCCGTTACAACTTCTACTTGTTATCTGGTGCTGATTTGTGCTTTAATTGTTGGCCGTGGGGGTCAGTTCCATCTGTGCTGAGCTGTGGCAATGTGCCCTTGCATTGTTTCTGGGAGTGGGCACGTGGCAATGGAGAGGCGGGCATGTGGATTTGTATGTTGACTTTGCAGCTGAACATACCTGACCCCTTCACATGTGCAGTCCTAACAGCTGATCCCAAAAGATTACGGAAAGGTTAAGATAAAACGAGTGTACCCAGCATGATGTAAGGTCAAATGTATTCAGAGACGGTGAACTCTTACGTCAAGATTTTAGCTCTGGTTTTTGACTTAGTGCTCCCTTGAAATCATGCTATCGTAGAGCACTCCACAGTTTGCAAAGCGTTCTCATCTGGGCTCATTTCTTATTTGGTTCTGAAATTTGAGTTGCCACAACGGAAACATTTGATATTTCACAGGAAAGCCACAGATCCTGTGGGCCCTGCCAACCACAGTAAACTAAATTATACCCAAAACGCAAATCGCTCCCAACACGTGAGCCTTGGGTTCCTTCATAACAGCTGTCTCAGTGGCCACGGTGCCACCCGCTGTATCGGTCACTGTGCCTCCAACACAACAGACAATATTGGTCATGTTTGCTCTTACAGGACTGCACGTAGCAAGCGCATGGAGCTCTCAGCACACATTGGCATGTTTTATAAACATTCCCACATACTCTTTCCTGTAATGTTTTGTCTTTATTTATCTGCTCAAAGGCCTCCTTGAAGAACTCTTCTCAGGTCATCTTGCTAAGTGAGAAATGCTAGGTACACAATAATGCATACAGTTTACTACCATTTTGTATATTTTCTTAAGTATTATTTACATAAAAACCATACACATACACTATTGCAAGAAAAATACACAAGAAACTAATCATGATGGTTGCCCCTAGGGAAAACTATAGGATATAATTGGAATTAGATTTTTTCACTCTTTTATAATATTTAAGTTGTTTATTTTCTCTTCTTATTGAAAGAAGTAATATATTTTTCAAAGAATTACGCAAAAGGATACATAAGATTGTCTGAAACTAACAAATTGGAAGTAGAAAAAAATACATACTTGATATTTCACTTAGAGTCAAGAGTTCAATTGCATAGAGCCTAGTGAGGTAGGTCCTGACTAAAGGCAATGTATCTAATATTTTATTGACTATAAGATCAGTATAACCAAGCCACTTTACTGAGCTGACTCATATCCAACAGCAGAATACCTGTTCTTCTCAAGCACATAAAACATTCTCCATGACAGATAAAATGAGGTCACAAAACACACCACAGCAAGCTTAAGGAGACTGACATAATACCAATTATAGATCTCAGCTATAATAGGATGAAGGAAAAAATTAATCTCAGGAGGTAAATTTAAAAATTCACAAATATATAGAAATAAAAAAGCATGCTCTTGAACAGTCAGTGGGTCAAGAAAACAGTTGAAAAAGAAAAAGAAAATGCTGTGAAACAAATAAAAAAGGAAGCATAATATTCAAAGTTTATTGGGTACAGTAAAAATAGGATGAATGAATGTAGCCATTGATGCCTAGATTTAAAAAAAGAAACTTCTCAGGGCCACAGAGATGGCTCAGTGGTTAAAAGCACTTGCTATTCTTCCAGAGGACTCAAGTTCAGGTCCTACACCTACAACCACTTGATCCATTTCATGGGATCAGACACCTCCTCGGTCCTCCACAGGCACCCCCTCTCAACACACATGGCATGCACCTACATACATGTGCACATAGCAAACATGTATATAAAGATAAAGCTTTTTAAAGTTACAAAAAGAAATGTTTTAACCCTCTTAGGTTAGCAATCTGATTGTATAATTCATAGAACTAGAAGACGAAGAAAAATTAACCCCAAAGTTTAGCAGGAGGAATAAAGTAATAAAATGAGAGAACTACATAAAAGGCTAGGGAGAAAAAAATTAGAAACAAACAAACCAAAGAAAGAAACTAAGCATTAGTGGTTCTGAAGAAAAAAAATCATAAAATTGATGAGCTGTTAACTAGAGTAATTGAGACAAAAATATTCAAATAAATAAAACCAGAAATTAAGAGATATCGTAACAGATGCCATAGAAGTAAGAAGAATTATGGAACTACTATGAAGATTTATATATCAAAACTTAGGATGTGCAGAAAAGCAGCCACATTCCTACAAATGCATGCCTTAGACACTGAAACACTGTGACACGGGAGGCGAAACAAAGAAGGACTGATGAGGATGAGTCATAACCAAAAACTTCTAACGAAGAATAGAAGGTTTCTCCAGTGCATGGTGTTAAACAATTAGAGAATAGATCTCAAGTCTCCTCAAATACTTCCAAAAAGTTAAACAGGAAAAACATTTCCGTATTTCCAAATTTATTTTCTGAGGAGGGTATTCTTAGGCCAAATCTAGAAACATAAACCTAAAGCTGCAAGAGCTTCAGGTCTACCTCCCTGTCTCATGGCGTGATCTCTCCCTGTTGCAGACTCTGTTATTCATGTCTTCCACCAGGAGCCCTGGTGTCTTTTGAGTCTCCAGAAGTGTGATAAAAACACACACACATTCTTTGTTTTGTTTTTTTTGTTTGTTTTTTTTATTGTTTTTACAAATTATCCCCTTGTGAGTTCAAGGCCTGCCTAGTCTACAGAATGAGTTCCAATACAGCCAGGGCTACTCAGAGAAACTATTTCAAAAAACCAAACCAAACCACCATCACCACCAACAACATAGTTTCCAAACAAAGAAAAAAAGTCATACAAAAGGATTTTATGTGTGTGTGTGAGTGGTAAGTGTGTGTGTATGTGTGTGTCTGAGTGTGTGAGTGGTAAGTATGTGTGTGTGTCTGAGTATGTGAGTGGTAAGTGTGTGTGTGTGTGTGTGTGTGTGTGTGTGTGTGTGTTTGTAGATTTAGGTAACCATTCTTTCCTTCCACCATGTGGGCCCTGGAATACTAAATTCAGATCACAGTGGCAAGTTCCAGAGGATCCAAGTTTGGCTCCCAGCACCCATTTTCCAGTGCCCTGCTGATCCACTTCACTGGCTCCAGAAAAGAAAATTTTAAAGATTCTAATTAGGATCTTAAAACACTTAGGAGCAAACTTAGCCAATGAGTCAAGAACTTACTAGAAAAAAAAATTGACAAAAAATGTTCATGGATTAGAGTTTTTAACAGATTAGCCTGCTTGTCTTAGCCAGAAGCTGCAAATTCAACCAAAATAATCAATGGCACTTTTTGCAGAAATAGAAAAATAATGAGCTAAAAATTTTGTATTGAGCCACAAATCATGATGATGTGCCAAAATGATTTTGAGAAACAATGAAGATTGATGTCTCACGATTTCTGGCATCAAAATTTAGTCAAAACTTCATGAAGACCAGTATGGTATAGTCATAAAAATATATAGATCAAGCATTATGGGGTGTGCCTGTAATCCAAGCACTTAGGAGCCAAGAACACCACAAGGTTGAAGCCAGCCTAGGGCATAGAGTGAGACTCTGCTTAAAAAGCATAAGGACAGGCTAGAGAAAGGACTTAAGAGCATTTGCTATTCTTCCGGAGCACCTATGTTCATTTCCAGCACCCACACTGGGCAGCTCACAAACACCTGTAACTCCAGCTCCTGGGAATCTGATACCCTCTTCTGAGGGCACTGCAAACATACATTCAAACACACATTCACTCTCTCTCTCTCTCTCTCTCTCTCTCTCTCTCTCACACACACACACACACACACACATGCACGCACACACACACACAAATAAAATACATCTTATAAAAAGAAACAAACAAACAAAAAGTAACACACAGACCAATGAACGGAATCAATGAGTTATGGTTGCATACAGCCCGCATGTGCTTCCTGAAGTATTCACGTGTGGGAAGTGTGGTCTCCACTGTGGAACCTTTGACCATGGAAACTCAAGGGAGTTAATTTGGTCATGGGATGTTTTGTCCTCAGAACAGACTAATGCTAGTTGTTATGGGTTAGATTTTAAGTGTCCCTAAAATTTATTGTGCTAAAAGTTTGGCTTCTGGTCTGAGTACTAATGAGAGAGAGAGAGAGAGAGAGAGAGAGAGAGAGAGAGAGAGAGAGAGAGAAAGAGAGTGAGTAGAGCCTTTAGGAGGCAGAGTTTGGCAAAACAAAGTTCACTGAGGCATGCCCTTGATGGGGAGTTTGGGACCATAGCCCTGACCTCCTTTGTTTTCCAGCTACAATAACAGGTCTAGGTTCCCTGTCACAATACTCTGCCTCAATACAAGCCCCAAAGCAACAGAGCCAAGCAGGCATGCACTAAAACCTCTGCAGCTGTGAGCCAACGTAAGCCTCTCTTCCTTTTGAAATTGCTGATCCCTGGTGCTTTGATTGCAGTCATGGGAAGCTAGCTGACTCATTGCCACTGCAGAGTGGTCCATTCTCATGAGAGGGAGTTGTTAGGAAATAATAAAAACTGGGTTTTCCCAATTATCTGACTTCTTGCCCCACAATATGATCTCTGCCTCTTACATGTGTTCCTATTGTTGTGTTGTGATGTCATCTACCAGGAAACTTCTACCACTATAGCCAAGTAGAACCTGCTTTTGCATTGGATCTTTAGAATAATGACCAAAATATATCTGTCTGTCTGTCTTTGTTTCTCTCTCCCCTCTCTCCTTTATTTCCTCTATCCTTCCATACCATTCATCTTCCCCGACTCTCCTCTCTCCAAATCACCCAGCCTCAGACATTTTATCCATCAAACTGAAGATACAAGAGTACATAATGCATATGGTCAACTAATTTTTGACAAGTGTGCGAAGACAGGCAAAAGCCAAGGATTGTTTCTCTAACAAATGGCATCAGGATGACCAGAAATCCACACACAAAGAAATGAAATCCGACCTTCATATTACACTATTTACAAAACTAACTACAAATGGATAAAAGATTTAAATATAAGACCTCCAACAGAAGGGCTGAGCATGTAACTCAGTAACGGAACACCTGCCTGGGATATTCAAAGCTCCAGGTTTTATTTCTCACACTTAAAATACGCCAAGCTAAGGCTCCGTTGCACACACCTTTAATCCCAGTGTTTAGGAGGCAGAGGATCTTGTGCGTTCAAGGCCAGCCAGGGCTACAAAAATAAGGCCCTGTTTCAAAAAACAAACAAATAATGCCAGGACCTTGAACTATGATACTATGAGAAGAACGTAGATGGGAAAGAGTTAGAGGCGTTTATCTTGTTTCTTGGCTATCACAAAACCACAGACAAGAAAGCAACGATGTCAGGTAGAGCTGTATCAGACCCAAACACTTTTGAGTTAGCCAATCAAGCAACTGTCATGATTCTGAGACAAAATGTTTGTAAACGGTGGATCTGACCAGGGGTTAATATCAAAAATAGATAAAGAACGCCTGTCCTCCAAAAGCGAGACAAATAACATAGCCCATGAAATCCAGTCAAATAACCCAACTGAAAAATGGCCATTTATTCAAAGGCCACATATCTCTAGCTATCAACAGATGTTAATATATCAATAGATACAGAAAAAAAAGATGCCTAGTATCAACGAGGTGCCAATCAAAACCACAACTCGAATTACCTCATGCTTGTTAGGACCACCTCATAAAAAAAAAAAAAAAGAAAACAGAACAGGAAGTAAGTGTGGGTGAGAGTGGGGAGAAATGGGAACCTTTGTATAATGTTGTTAGGAAGATAAAACAGCATGGCTTCTGGTGAACACCCAATGAGGGCTTCTCAAAACAGGCAAAACATCCCAAAACTGTCATATGCGCCAAGAAATCCACTTCTATTTATTGAAAGAGTTGATATCTGTGAGATATTTGTACTTCCCTGCTCACTGCAGCATTATCCACAGCGTCCATCAACTGTCCATCTTCAGTGTCCATCAAAGAGGAACAGATAAAGTAAATAGAATATTCAGCCCCAGATGAGGGAAATCTTATCACCTTCTACAATATGGATGAGTCTTGGGACCATCGTGATATGCATGTAAACAAGTTGCAGAAGGAAAAATACAGTATGATTCACTTACAGGATATAGCCAAAGCAAGAAGCTCATCAAAGCCCCAAGTAGAACAGCAACTGTGGAGGGAGGGCACGGAAGAAAGCTGCTGCTCACTGGGTGTAAAAATCCAGTCATGCATGATGAAAAGGTTCTGGAAACCTGCGGCAGATCGCTGCCTATAACCAACAAGCACCGTGTGCTTAGCAATGCATGGAGGAAGGACCCTCATTGTGTGTTTTTTGTTATGTAACAGAAGTAAAAGTGGACGCTCTTCAGAAGAGTAATCACAGAAATGCAAATAAAAAAATGATTCCCCTGTCAAGTTAGTGAGGATTTAAAGACACTGCAGAGCATTCCCTGAGGCAGGCTCTCATCATTTACTTTGGGTTGCTGAACTGGCAGCCCCTGATCATTTCAAAAAACACTTTGGAAGTATGCATCAAAAAGTCTTTAAAATGCTTACACCCTTTGATATAGTGATTATTTGTAGAAATCCATTTCTGTGAAATACTAACAGATGCAAATATCTTTATAAAGTGAAAAAATTTAAATATATTCTATAAAGGAAAAATGACTAATAAATCTTGATACTTTTTATCAATCCCTCCAAATTATCATGAGAGTATAGTGAAAAGAGCCACTCAGTATAATATTAAATGAGGAAAAATAGGATAACAAATTCTTTAGGAAGGATATGTCAAATGCAGAACACAAAAAATAAAACAGAAGAAAGGGGAGAAGAACATGGGTGGATGCATTTTGGGATAAAGGTACCTGCTACCAAGTGACCTGGAACATATGTGGGGTGTTCATGTCTCTCCCCTTAGACAAATAAATAAAGATGTAAAAATAAGTTTTAAAGAAGAAACATACACCATGATAGATAGGGTTACTTCCAGTCAAGTTTATGGGTGATTTTTAAAATGGGTTTCAAAAATTCTTTTTCCTCACATTTTCCAAGTGGTTGGCAAAGAACACACATTACTCTCTGTCAGAAACAAACAGCCACATGATGCCTATAGTTGAAGATACAGTTTAAAAGTCCAATGTCTGATATTTCTCACACACAAAACCAGCTTGTCCAAATCTATATTTTTAAAGAGTATACTTGTTCCTTAGTCTTTGTAAACATAAATATGGTGTGATCAAAAGTGAGACTCTTTATTCTAGAAATATGGGGGTGAATATGGTTGATTTTATTTAAAGAATGTCAAAATAAACAGAAACCTTTTAGCTAAAGCTTTTACTTTGAAAGTAAAAGAGGTAGATCTATCAGGGAGAGAAATCAGGAGTAAATATTGGGTGATTTTAGGAAATATGGCTTCTGGAGTGGTTTGGGGGACACACATGACAGAGACAGAAGGGAGGGAAGAGAAGGGGCTGATGGAGTTCTTGGTGGACTGGCAGATGGCACAGCCAGATTGTCCCACCAGCCTGGAGCTACTAAAACAATTACATTCAGGAGGGGATAAATTCCTGTTGCAATCAGATTCCTAGTGTTAGCTGGGACAGAGGTGGTTCTGTTCTTACTGGTTTTCGCTGTAAACAGACAATGGACGGGAAGAGAAAGATGCAAGTTGGCTTTTTTAGGGTCCCAGACTATTGACTCCCTGAAAGTCAAATTCACCACTAACTCCCAGCTCTACTGTTCAATCTCATTTGAGAAATATTCATTTATTTTCACTCATATATGTGTCCCTAAAATTAGGAAAAGCAAATCTGCGGGCTTTGGGAACCACCTAGAAAGTGGACATAGTTTCAATGGGTCCCACAATATGTATAAAGGCAGGCCACCAATAAAACAATATCCTGCATGCAAGTCCAAAAAGCTTGAATGCATTTCTGGTCATTCAGTATTGGGAGGTTATACATAGTCGGGATTGGGGATTTAGAAATTGATTTCATACATAAGAGTTATCATTGTCACGTGACAATAATTAGGTAGATTTGAGCATCTGATACTCTCTTGCGAGGATACAGGCCACCAATGAGCCCAGTCCCCATTTGGTCCATTTGCTCATTTTGATTCCCACGCCTGTTACCCTTAACACATGCATTTTTGCTGGTGATCAACACTGACTTCCCAGTCTGGCAGCGTGCAAGGCTTACAGTGATTGACAGCAGTGATATACTTACAAGCCCCGAACTGCCTAAGATCAAAGCCTCCACTGACATAAAAACTCAGAGAAAGCAGCACTACCTGTAACTTTCATAAAGACAGGCTCGATGAAGCACTACCAACATGCCCAAGTCATGCTGGGAGACAGGAGAAAGATGCCCCTGTGGAGGGCAGAGGAGAGCAATGGGGGCGTGCGTTTGACAAAGCTTGGGACAGCTTATGGGAAACTCTCAGCCTAGTGTCTGGAACTTAGTAGGAGGTTAATAAATATTTGTTTCCATCCTCCTAACAGCAGATGCAGAGCGCAGCAAGGAAGAAATGGAGCCAGAACACTGTAATGAAGCACAAAAGCACAGCATGCCAAGAGAGAAGAGTGTAATTGTAGCCTGGAGATCAGTAGCAGCAAGAGAATAGACCTGGAGAAGTTCAGATGACAGAGTTAGGCACTGTCATTAGGGAGATGGTAACTACGGTATAATTCAAAAGGTGGTTGACAGTCGCATGTCTATATAGTAAGTAGGACCAGAGAGGAAAGAAAACTACACCCAACATACAGAAATCTAACAACAGTGTGTGTGAAGAGAAAGAACTCAGCTCTCTAATGAAGGATAGTTCATAACAGAGAAAACTACAGAGGGAATGTACAATAAACTGGATACCTAGTTGTCTTTAGTCTAAGAATAGAGTTTCTGTAATTAGTGGAAGGTAATTGTTTAATAAAGTTTATTTTTGGCTCAATAGTGTGGCTTTTTTTTTTATTCTGGAGTAATTTATTTCTAAAGCCTCAATTAAAAGAAGAAAAGCCAGTTACTAACTGAAGTAAAATTATAGAAAGTGTCATGTCACTACAGTAATAGCCTGTCAGAAAACAATACAGGCACGGTGCTGAACAGTAGAATGGAAGGCTACCCATGCCATTATTTCTTTTTTAGCCTAAGTGTGTGTGTGTGTGTGTGTGTGTGTGTGTGT
>CAJQZJ010032031.1:8997830-9040593 GCA_907164525.1 Lophiomys imhausi | reverse complement strand
GCCTCCGCCGCGATCCCCGCCGACTCCGCGCCGCCGTTACACTCCCACCCCAGAACCGGGGGGAGCGCGCCGGGGCCGCGCGAGCCCGGAGGCGCGGGCGGCGGCGCGGCCGTCCCACCTGCCCGGCCCGCTCAGCCCCCCGGCGGCGCGCGCTCCTCCTCCCGCGGGGCTCCCGTCGGCCGCTCGCATTCCGTGCCGGGTCCCGCTCGCGGCGGCCGCGGAGCGCGTAGCTCCGGAGAGGCCGGCGGGCGACGCTCGCAGCCACGACGGAGCAGCCGCGGGACTGGCCGCCCCGCGCCCCGTTCGCCGCCGTGCCGTTCCCCGGCGCGCTCACCCCGTTCTCGGGATGGGAGTGTAACGGCGGCGCGGAGTCGGCGGGGATCGCGGCGGAGGCGGCTGCGGAGGCGGCTGCGGCGGCCGAGCGCGGCTCCATGTTTTCCCCGGGCCAGGAGGAGCCCAGCGCCCCCGATAAGGAGCCGGTGAAATACGGGGAGCTGGTGGTCCTGGGGTGAGTTGGGGCCCCGGGCGGCGGGGCATCGCGGAGGGATGCGCTCCCGCGGGCCCGGGTCCCTCCCCCCCCACCCCGGCGCCCGTTGCCGCGGCCCGGAGGGCGCTCCCGCAGGGCACCGCTCGGGGTCGCTGGGTGCAGCCGGGAGCCCGCGGCCGCTGGGGACCCCTCGTTCCCTAGGAGCGCGAACGCAGAGCCCCGGCCCCTGAGCCCAGAGCGCGTTCCGCGAGGGCTGCGCCTTGTTCCGCTCTGTGACCCCGGCGGCCCGGCTGGCCTCCGCTTCTTAGCGCCGGGAGTGAGGCCGGCCGAGGGCCTGGACCGGGTCCTGGGTTCCCCGGGATCCGTCACCGAAGATTCCCGGATCTCCCGGGTCTCCGCACCCCTTGGTCCCCGTTCCACCTCGGGCCCCTGCACCCCTCGGGTCCCGGCCTTGAGGATGCCCTCAAGGCGGCGGGGAGCTCGCTAGTCTGTCCGCCTCGGCTCCCACTCCGCTGGTGAAAACCACATTTTGAAGGTTGTAATTATCTACAATCGTTAAACGGCAGCAATTAGAGACTTCATCTACTTCCTGAGTTTCCTTGTGACATTTCTATTGTTTACCCTTAATAAGCCAGGAGGGAGGCTTCGCAGGATTAAAGAGGGGTAAAGTGGGCAATAATAAAGGGTGTGGGAGGGGAAGGCGGAAAGTGCAGGAAACTCGAAGCTGGAGCAACTTGGATTTAGTGCAGCAGGGAAAGGATTGTTTCCCCCTTGGCTGTGCCGCTCCAGGGAACCCGCGCTTTTGTCCTCTGTTGAAAGATCTGTTTTCAAGACCGTCACGGGTGCTGATGGGTGGGCTTAGAGGCACGCGAGGAAGCCTCCCTAAGCAGAGACTCTGGGAACTTTGAGAATCGTGTTTTGATAACTACCTTGAAGTAAGTACCGACTTAAAAATATTAAAAAAAAAAAAGACTTAAGCTCGTCTAAAGTTTCCTAGTCTTCCTTAGTTTGTTGCTAGCTAGCATTTTAAGTGGGGCTAGTACTGGAAACATCATTGCGTGTTTGGAAGCTCAGTAGATGAGCGCCTCTCGCACCTGCATGGGAATTGCACGCACTTAAGAGACAGATGTTAAGAGTTCGCTGGGAAGAGGGAGGAATAGCAAGGGGGAAGCCACAGTTTAGTCTGTCTTATGTAACTTCAGCCCAGCCTAATTTTTGTGGAGTTTGGTTTTGTTTATGTGGCTGGCTTCAGAGTATGCTTAACACTGTGAATTTGACACAGAAGATTAACTTACGCCAGAGCCATCTCATTATTTCCTTTTGAGGCAATCTGCTCAGATGTTTCAGAGCAGTGTAGAGGTTTTGTGTTCATAACTAAAAGTGTAGGGCGCTCCAAAGCCAGGAAAAGAATTTATACCCTGGACTGTTGTAATTTAGTGTCTGTGTAAATACATTGCGTGTAGCACCTGCTCCTCCGTTTTTTTCTGGATCCACGATGTCTTAATGGTTTCTTGCCTAATAGTCAGAGGCAGAAAGAACTGTTATCTGTGCACCTACTACCTGCCAACACTGTCTGGGCATTGGGTATTGTCCAGGAGTGGATGGGACACTTCCATTTCAGTGTAAACCAAGGCATAAGTAGAAAGAAACTTGAGTGAGTGGTTAAGAACCGATTTCAGGTGTTGTTACTTTCTCTACAGAAGTTGGTTAACAGTGGAGCTCTGCAGCTGTAGGTGAGTGTTGCTTCTTGCCAACTTAAGGAAGGCCTTTAAGGAAGAAAAATGGGACTGGCAGATGCTAGTCTGTTCTGGGTATGCCTGAGTTGTGGCTGCCTTCTCTCCCTCTCTCTCTCTTTCCCTCCCTCCCTCTCTCCCTCTCTCCTCTCTCCTCTCCTTTCTCTCCTCTCCTCTCTCCTTATCTTTCTCTTTTTCTGATTTCTGACTCTTGCAACACTGAGCACACTGAAGAGTGTGTGCAAAATAGTGAGCTATTTAGGTTTTCACAAAGCCTTACAATGTTCTGCCCACTGGACTTGAGAGAGAATGCCACCCCTTTTAAAACAACAAGTGCATTTAAATGAAAACTGCCATCACTTTGCATACCTGGTTCTTTGGGACATAAACATTGGTGAGCAGGGACTGTCTAGGAAATTTTCTTGATGAAATTATTCTTGAGGCTAAAGATGCTCACAACATTTGATAATGGTAGAGTTTTTTGTTTACTTGTAAAGAACAGTGGTTTTATCTTGACTGCTGTGTGATTGTCCTTTTTGCTGTGTTCCGAATCACGTGCTAAAATGTTACTAGGAAATTTGGAGCAAACTCAAAAGTTATCTGGGGCCTAGATCTACATGGAATTACTTGTGATTCTTGTCACAGGTTGTACAGTATGAGAGGGTACCACATAGGGTTTTAGTGGGGACGTCAGTTTCTATTCAGTTAGTGGGGTTTAAATTATTTGATAATTCTCTCCGGTTACTGTGCCATGGTAAAAAGTCTTTGTTGTGTCCACTACTTAATTGAAAGTGGAGAAGTGATTGGCTTACTTGTTCTTTTTAGCTGAGACTGTTAAACTTGGCTATCACTTTAAAGTTGGGGAAGTGGTTTGGGATTTAGGAGCCATTCAGTGTAGTGGGACCCTGGTTTAAGTGTTGCTCTCTGATTCACTGGCTCTGTGATTTAGACTTAGCTCCTCCCTCTCGGTTTCTTTAGCAACATCAAAATAGTCTCCAAGAAGCCTTTCTGGGGGTATACTCTGTCATTCTGTTCACCCACTCAATGTGGAATGGGCATAGTTAACAAATTCTAACTAGCTTGACATTTGTTTATCTTGTGAATCTTAAAGTGCATATGGGCACACATCCAGCGTCCTAACAGCAGAAGAAAACCAGTGCTGGGTTGGGGAGATGGGTCAGTGAGTAAGTTCTTGCTGCACAAGCATGGGAACCTGTAAGAGGTGTGCGGCAGCATCTGTAACCACAGCACAGCAGAGACCCGTGGGTCCCAGGGGCTCCTGGGCTGGCCAGTCTAGCTCACCCGGCTCCAAATTCAGTGAGAGATCCTGCCTCAAAAAATTAGAGTGGGGAGTAACAGAGGAAAGCCTGTGTGCACATTTAGGCATATGTGCATATATGCACACACAGTGCATACAAGACCAGTGATATGATTGCCTTCTATCAAGTGGTTATATACAAAACAGACTTTAAAGAGTTGTAATATTGAGCCGGGCATGGTGGCGCATGCCTTTAATCCCAGCACTTGGGAGGCAGAGGCAGGCGGATCTCTGTGAGTTCGAGGCCAGCCTGGTGTACAAAGCAAGAGTTGTAATATTGTACAGATTTGACTAATTGGTGTTTTATGTACAAGATCATACAAAGTTGGTAAAATTTGCCAATGCAAGTTTTGGAAAGGCAAAGATAGAGCTGGGGAGATGGCCCAGTAGGTATATGTGCTTGCCATCAAGCCTGGCAAAGTGAGTTTGACTCAGGGTCCACTGGCATTTTGTCCCCTGACCTTCATCATACCTGAACCTTGGCACAGATGTGCTCCCTCTATTCCTCAAAGTAAATAAGTGTAATGACTTTTTTTTGGGGAGGGGGAATCATGTTTTGAAGTTAAGCAGACTGAAACAAATAGCAGGAAGAGGGGTTAGTCTGGTATTGGAGCTAAGGAGTGGAAGGAGTCTAGGAGTGTTCAGTCCACAAAGAAACCAGGGTCCTGGAAGGAGGCAGGTTTATTTGTTTTTGGGTTGCTCCTGTGTTGGGCCTCAGTCTGTCTCTTGTTTTTATGGTTTCCTGCTGGTGGGCCGACTCCAGCTACACTCCCTTCCGGCCCAGAGAGGGGGCTCAGATCCCCTTCTGAATTCATTTTGAAGCATGCTGCTCTCTTGCTGACTAATGGCTCATCATGGTTTTTGGGGGAAAAAATTGCTTATTCTCTTGGCTTCCCTCACCTCACATTTTGCAGGGTTTTAGTTTTCATTTGATATATCACAAAATGTGTTGTTTTCAGCACTCCCAGCCAAGGGGGTTCTTAGTCTAGATTTTGAAAGTAGAATTCAGGGAATCCACAAACTCAGATTTGGAAAAACTCTGTCTTTACAGTTCACCTGAAATCTAGCATTTCACTCAGGAACATAGGCAGCACAAAGACCTGTTGCCTATTTGTTATTTAATGTCTTAATGCAGAAATACAGTTGTAGGCAAGGCATAGTGGTGCGCACACATGAACTCCTAGGAGTTTATGGTCATCCTCAGCAACGTAATGACATAAGTTCAAGGCCAGCTTGTGCTGTATGAGACCCTGCTCAAATACATAAGAGTACAGGTGTGGGTTGAGAATATAACTCAGTGGTAAAGCTACTGCTTAGCTGTGTGAGGCCCTGTTTTCTACCTCCAACATTTAAACAGACTCTTGGAAGTGTACATGTGATTATTTTCCAGTGTAAAGCTATTGTGATAACTAAGTAATTTCATTGCCAATCCATTGTATTTTATTTTATGCATTGAGAACCATTTTTTTTTTTTTTTTTGGTTTTTCGAGACAGGGTTTCTCTGAATATCTCTGGCTGTCCTGGACTCGCTTTGTAGACCAGGCTGGCCTCGAACTCACAAAGATCCGCCTGCCTCTGCCTCCCAAGTGCTGGGATTAAAGGCGTGCGCCACCACCGCCCGGCTGAGAACCATTTTTTTTCTTTTTTCCGAGCAGAACTCAATGGGCTTCACCAGACTGCTAAAGGGTTCTTGGCACAAAAGAGAGGTTGAGAGGAGGCACTTAGTCCTGATGCAATTTGATGTGGGGAGGGGGTAATGAGGGAAGTGGGTGGGAGAGTGGGACTGGGGGGAGATGAGGGAGGGAGGGGGTTGCAATTGGAATGTAAAATAAACAAGTAAAAAATTTTAAATGTAGGTGAATACCAAAAAAAAACCAAGCCAAAACAAAAAAACCCTTGCAGCCAAGGCTTATCATCGACTGTGACTGGAAATGAAGTACATAGGGCAGGCCCTTGCTCTCCCCTTGCATTGGCAGCTGCTCCATTAGATGACACAAAGGGCTCTGTCGATTGACCATGTAACAGACTTTATGATTATTATTTTTTTAAACAACTCTTGTCCATGTGCTTTCCATGTTGTGCTCTTTGGACTTGCCTGCCTCCCTCTTCAGTAGCCAAGAAGGAAACTTTCAGTATGCTCTACTGTACACTTCCCCTTCCCTATTTGTCACTCTTACTTGAGCCCAAAGATGTCAAACTTTATATTTTGTAGACTGAAAGTCTTTAACTGTTTCAAAATAAACAAACAGAATTTTTTTTTTTTGCTTCCGCTCAGCATGTGGGGTGCTGTGGAGAGCTGCGGCCAGTCTGCTTGTGGATGGGCGCCTCTTTCTGCAGGCTATTATGGGTTACGATGTTACTAGCTTGGGGTTGCTATGTTTTCCTTTACTAACTTTAGCCTTTTCTGGTGCATGTGGCTGTCTGTGTGGCTGTGGGGTTGCCAGTCTGACTTGTTTAGATTTGTTTCTTTGACATGCCAAGACTAAAGTCTTTATTAGGACTTTTCATTTGGGATATATTTCCTCATGCGATCTTTATTTCAAGATGCTTTGTATAAACAAAGTAAGACCAGATTGATTCATGGTCCAGTTACTTTACCATACGTATTTATCCAAAAGATAAAACACAGACAGAAGTGAAACAAGTTAAGACATGGCCTGGCGTTCAGTCCACTTTCAGGGAGACTGACAACTGTCACCCTGGGGCTATGTACAGGGAGAGTGACCTCCCTGACGTAAGATTGTAGGTTTGCTTTTGAATGAACATAATAACAACACATGGGCCTCATTGGCATAGGAGAAAAATATCTGTGAAAAGGAATTGCTGATGGCTATGTTTTAATTAAAGGGTTCTCCTGGGGTAGTCCATAAAAGGAATATGAAGATTATATGATTGACTTCTAAGTTCTTACTGAACTCATTGTCCTCTTTATTGTCTGGAAAGAAAAATGACAGAGAATGTGCTTCACACGTCTTCTTAGCTTTGTCCTAATTGGCGATTCTGAACCACTCTCTCAGCCATTGCATGTGTGATGATGGATCTTGAGGTATGTGGCTGGTGATTTGTGACAAGCCGTAAAGGGTGGATCTTCCAAATGATCCTTTAATAATGCAGTGTTTTCACCCACACACATTGTGTTATGTTTCCTAGAGAAAGGTGGCAGGATTGGCACCGCGGTGAATTGCTAGATGCTCTCGTCACATTCCTGTAGCGACCAGCTTTCATTGCGGTGAAGTTCATTCTTTATTCCCCACGTACTGTTAGAAGCCGTGCTTGGTACTCAGACGCTCAAGGTGGACTTCGTCTTCGCTTGCAGTCTCCAGCATAATCAGGAACAGCAAAAGCTCTGATGCATGCTGCCATTTAGCAGACCCTCTGTCCCACTCGAGAGTGAGAGGGGTGGCCTAGAGAGAGGCAAGAGGATATAAAGTATGCTGAGATCCGGGGAGAGCACTGTGCATAGTTCTTCAATCACGTCAAGAAAGTGACGGAACAGGATAATGAAGTTAAGTATGTGATGAGAATGGAGATGGGCTGTGAAAGGGTTATTGTTGGAAGAGATTACTGCAGGGTAGGAATAGAAGGGGCCTTCTGTGAACAGGGCCTTCATCAGAGAGGGCACAGTGGTGATGGAGGGGAAGCTGAGGTAGAGTCCACCGAGGCAAAGAGAATGAATGGACTGTGAGCCAGAGAGCTGTCATCTGGCTTTCCAGACCCTGTTCCTGTCATTGGTACCTAGTTTCATCCCTTGCCTTGTATCATGGATCACTTTGTTCATTGAGTACAATCTTACTGTCTAAGGCCTGGCCCTAACCCTGAGCCACTGTCATAAACAAGCCCCTTCTCTGCCTGCCTTGTGCTCACTTTGAGGGCAGAGATGGCAAGCATGCAGGCAGGGGGAAAAAAAAAGCAGAATTTCAGAGAATAAGTGAGTGTGCATATGGGGTGGTAGTGGGGTTGGGTGCGTGGGATAAATGGTAGTGGGACCCCTTTCAGATAGAATAGGAAAAGCTGCTGAGAAAACAGCTCTCTTTTTCAGGGCGCCAACTGTTTAGTTTTTCATTGACATGTCTTCTTTTTTTCCTTGTTAATGCACGTTCTGGTGTTACAGCCCAAAGATATTCTGGTATCTGGTATCTGTCAATGAAGGAGGCAAAGCAGTTTCCCAAAGGGCGAACAGAGGGACAAATACAAAGACAGATACTCTGCTGTAAGCATGAGCCAGTCTGAAGTGACATGGTGAGGCGTGCATGTGTCAGGTATACCCAGAGTTGTACTTGGATTCCACCATCATTCACTGAAACTGCAATGCCTTCCCTTGATATAGCCTTAAGGGCAGGGGTCTGCGCCTTCTTCCCTTGTTGTGGAGGGCTGAGTACATCTTTTTGGGCCACAGCAGATATTCACGGAGTGTCTCCTCAAGGAACTACTTTAGTGACATCAGCTATTTCAGTTTCAACTTTTACTTGCTTTCTTTTCATGCGCTCCCCAGTACGTTTTGTCACCTGGACAAAGTTCCTGCCTCGCCGGGGAAGCAGGCCATCTGCTCTGGCCTTACCAGCTGCTCTGAGCTGCATTGCAGCACCCTGGCAGCGTTGAAAGGCTGTGGTCATTAATGCGAGTTAACTATGGCTGGAAATACTGTGCCATACAAGCGCCTGGATGGCAACCTAATACTTATGCATCCAGGGCATCTCAGCCTCAGGGTTAAGTCTTGACAGAGGTTTTCTTTCAAGCCATCCACATAACGCTTCTCACCCAAACACTTTACTTGGTTCCTTGCTTTTTCAGCTCATGTAAAATCTGTTTTGAGGAGGAGAAATCATTACTACATGCTTTCTGCTTCCACTCTAATTAGGAATGGTGTAACAGAATTCAACCCCAGCAGGCAGTTGCTGCACTCAGCTTCTAGGTTTTTGGTAGGAAAATAGGCTCCCCAGAAGAGCCCTGGCCTCTTCTCTTTTCTGCCCTTTCCCGCAACTCCCCATCCTTCCCTATCCCTCCATATCCCTTCCTGGACTTATCTTCATGTTCCTAGACTGGAATATGAATTGTCACCATGGCACCTCCTGTTCTGTGATAATAGGTTTTCCTGGGACACTTGCCTGGGGGATTACCCCCAAGGAAAGGTTCTTTCTCCAGAAGTACTGTAGACACAGGAGTTTGCTCTCGCTCGGATCCCAGGGAAGTCTGACGACCAGTCCCCTACTTTTCAAGATGCTTTCCCACACTGCACCTGTTTTCACTTAATTCCTTCAGTGCTTCATCTTAAAGCCATCCAGAGAAAGAATTGTACTGAAATGCTACTAGGGTGGAGTTGGGACCATTTTCCCAGGGGGTCATGTGGCTGGGTGGAGATCAGAGAGGGAAGCCAGGTCTTGTGTGGCATCACCTCATGCTCTCTGCTCAGACAGCCAGAGCTCCCGCTGCCCTGTGTAGGTGTGCTGGTCCTCACCCGGTGCCAGACCCTTGCCCTTCAGGCGTGCTGGCTGTAGGGTTTGCATTGGTCGCTGTGGTGGAAGGGACATGGCCCAGCTTCTGCGCGTTGCCTAAATGGCTGCCGTAGCCTCTGCCCTCCACCCGGCACTGGGGCCAAAAAGCACTGTAGATAAGGTGACAACAGAAACTTACTCTTCTGTAGTTCTGGGGTGGGAAGTTGAGGACCAGGATGCTAGGAGGGTTTCTCCTGAGGGCTCTGTGCTTGGCTAACTCGTAACCGTGTTCTTTGGCTTTTTCACCCTGCCTACCTGCTTCTGCAAGGGCCTTCTCTTTACCACCCCATTTAACTTTAATTACCTCTTTTAAGGCCCACCTCCAAATATGGTGGCATCCTGGCACTGTCTGGGAGTCAGTACTTCAACGTGAATTTTATGGAAGTACAGTTTTACCCCAGAATGTTCCCTAAGAGAAGAGCTGCCATGTCAAGAAGTTTGACCACCTCCCTGGAGAGAATGGTGCTGGTGTAAGAGAGATGTCCAAAAGAGGAGGAAAAGGGCTTGGTAGACCTCACCTATCATGGCCTCTGTAGCTAGCGTTATGGACCTAAGAGTGAGACCGTCATAGCTCTTTGGGCCTGTGAGCTGCCACTTGGCATCACCCAGAACGGCATGGAGGCCCTTTCTACCATCCTCTGCCCAAATGTAAGAACTGTGAGCAGATGCTGTGCCCTGTTGTGTTCTGGGAGGCTTGTTATGCGGCCCTACACCACATTTGCGTTCAGTTCAGTTGTCAGACCTGACGACTCTGATAAGAAGTAAATTCGTGCAGCTTTTGTTGAGTTGTTTTTCTTTCCTTTAGGTTATTGATGACTTTAATTAGTATAATTACAGTACTTTGGATGAGTTATTGTAAACATCAAGTTTGAGAATCTTGGCCAGCAAAAGCATCTGTGGAATAACTTCATCAAATGGAAGTTACCTGCGAGGTTCCTCCAGTGATCTCCGTTATCCTCAGTGCTATCACCTGAGCTGTGCTGAGGGCCAGCAGCTGACCACTAACCTGTCTGACCTGAGAACGATGCTTCAGGAGACTTGCACATAAGCAGCTTTCACCCAGGACAGTTAAATGTGTGACGGAGAATTTCTAGTCTTGTAAAGGTCATCTGATGTGACATAATAGAACGAGTAAAGACTTGAGAAGGAGAAGTAATCCCTATGAGCACCCTGTAGGAACAGGGCTCTGAGTGGACCAGAAGAAGCATCTTAACATTGCAGATGAGGGTCGAGTGGCAGCTGTGGAAAGCTCCGGTACATCTTTTGGACCTGTGTGTAACTTCAGGAAGAATACAGTACAGCTGCAAAACACTTAAGGCTTTGCTTATGCTGTGGAGAACTTTTCTGTGGGCAAACAAAGGCAGAAGATATCTGTGGTGCTGTGTGGTTTTGAGGGGGGCCAGCTTGTTTTCTACAGAGAAACCAGATGTGACACCAGCAGTGCAACACACTCTTTCTGGTGCTAGATAGCAAGCAGGGGAAGGCTACAGACATGAAAGCCACCAGTGCTGTCTCTAAACTGGACATGTCCCATAGAAAGAACAGAGACCACACAAAAAAAACCAGAGGCTTCTCTAGTAGGTAGCTGAGATAATTGCAATTTCTAAGCTTAACTCAAACATTTCTCCTTTTAATCGACAAAGTGTTAAGTGAAACTTTCAAATGTGTTTTTAAGTTTCGAGAATTTACAGTTTTGTAGTATTAAAGTTTAAAGCTGTGGTACCATTTGGAACCACATATAAAATTATGTGTGCTCTACAAGGGTATATTTAATTAAAATAAGATCCAGTAAACATATCAAAATTGAACGCTGTAACCCCTCAGTTTTTGATAGTGATGCTCTTTTGGTGGCTTGGCTATGGTAGCTTCAGTTAGAGCTCAGGGGTGCTGGGAGGGGACAGGTGCTGAATTAGTACAGAACTGCAGCGCTCACAGGGACATTGTGTGCCAGGCCCTGTGAGGTGTTTTATGGTACCGTCCCAAGATTGCATTTATTTGGGCAGTAAGTGACTTGTCCAGGCTTCTCCCTGGTGGCAGAGCCTGTCTGGGAGGTCAGTGTGTATGGCTCAGAAGTTTGATTCTTTCTGCTCAGCAAAGGAGAGAGAGCATGTTACTGGTGACATTGGGAGGGTCTCTTGAGGCAGCCTTTTGCAGCCTTTGGCAGAAAAGGGCTTTGAGCAAATTAAGCCTAGCTAGGTGCTACCAAGTATGAGGGTAGACACAGGGGACAAAGCACCGGTTCGTGTGAGGGGCGAGTTCTCTGGCTGCCCTTCAGCTGAGGTGGAAGGATGTGCAGGAGCTAGTGGGGTGGGATGTTGGGTTAGTGAGGTGAGAACATGGTTCATGAAGCTCACAGAGAGAGCCTGGGGTGTGAGACTCAGTGTGTTTGGAAATCCAACTGGGCTGGAGGACTGGAAGGCTGGAGACCCCCACAAAGGCAGAGGCTCTGGCCGGGGAACTGGCTGATAGTGAGTGGTTCAAGAGTCTTTCTGGGTGCAGGAAGCGCTTGTGCAAGCAAGGCTGTGAATGGTTGAGTTTGGTAATCCTCCGGACCTGGTGTGACTGTAGTTTCTTCCTTCTGTCTCTTTCTTCCCTTTCCTGCTGAGGGACAGTCACTCTCAGCGAGCATACCACCCATCTGGCAGTGGCATTTGTGGAACAGTGTGGTCATTTCGTCCCATGGGGGGTTGTTTAGAAACATGAGCCATAAGTGGTGAATGTTTTGGGATTGAATCCCACTGGCCAAGCAGTTGGGGATCTGATAACATTTTTCCTGTCCACACTCTCCCCTTCCTCCACCCCGTCTGGCCTGGCATTCCAGCAGGCCCAGGTCATGGTGTCCATGTGAGTGTCTGTCTACTGGGGTGGGGGGGGGGTGGGAGGAAGTGGGATGACATCAGAGCCCACTTTTCCCCTTTGCTTGTCTTAGGAGGACCAGTGTTCTTTCTAGTAGTCATTGTAAGAAGCAGCTGGTTGCTGTCCTTCAGGCCATTATTGTGGTGGTTCAAAGCAGGCTGTTCCCTCTACTGAAGAGTCCCACCCCATGCCTCTGTCTTTTTGCCAAGCCATACCAGCAGGAGCATGCATAGGCCCTGGCCTCTTGCTCCAGAGCAGCCCCTCTGATGTGCAGCTAGGCAGAAGTCTGTTGTAGTGATGTTTGTGGGGATCCTGGTTGTTGCTTGCATGCATTTCCCTCTCCATCTCTTCCTGGCCTTCAGGGTGAACCACTCACTCCCTCTGAATAGAAGTAAGGCCTCCTGGTGCTCTGAGAACATGTGTTTGAAATCTGTTATGGAGGAAGCATCAGGATCTGAGCCATTTTCGTTTTCTCTGGAGACAGGTGATTCTCCCCAGGACTGTTGCTTCTTACAGGCCTGGCTCCTTGTCCCCTCAGGAGTGGAGCCCAGAGTGGCTCCTGGGTCCTGAGAAAGGCTTTTGACCTTTCTGACTGCTTATTCTCACTTAAGTCCCCTGTGCAGTGCTGCTGGCCCCAGCCTTTGAACCCTGATGGAGATGGCCTCACTTCTTGCCCTGTAAGTGAGGAAACCAAGGACCGACAATGCTGCTGCTCCAACCTTTGCCCCTTACTCTTCCTCCTCCTCTTCTGAGCCAGGGTCTCATGTATGGACATCTACTCCACCTCACCTGGTTTCCTCTTGCCAGGTCGTAGGTGTCCTGGGGGCAGAACACAGACCCAGGGGTGGTCTCAGATTGGCGAGTGTGTCCACTACAGTTGTCAGAGGCTCCGCTGTTCCCTCTGGGCTGAGCTGCAGCTTTACATCCCTGGAGTTGACTTTTTCAGGATAGCCTGCACACTGGATTGCTTCTATCAAGCACCCAACACAAGATTTCATTCCTTTAAGGAAGTGACCAGCGGTAAACGTGTTTGCTTGTGTTCACAACCTAGATCAGCCTCTTGCGCTGTTCCCAGTGCACTCTTAAAACAGTAAATACAGGATTTCTACTCCTGTCTTCTTCACCTGGATGCATCACAGTTGAACGGATGGAAAACATGCCTTGGAACCCCTAGTGCCGTGCTTGTCAACCTTCCCGATGCTGCGACCCTTTAATACAGTTCCTCATGTTGTGGGGACCTCCAGCCATACAATTATTTCGTTGCTATTTGTAACTGTAATTTTGCTACTGTTATGGATCGTAATGTAAATCCCTGTGTTTCCTGATGGTCTTAGGTGACCCAAAGGTTGAGAACTGCTGACCTACATACAGTAACTGCAGGTCCATCTCTCGCTTCCAAGGGGACCTGCCAACTGACAGCTCTCTAACCTGGTGACTCTGAGACACGGCCTCGGAAGCCGTTCTGTTTCCCTTTGCTGCTGGGGTATATTTAGACCAGTATTTTTATTAGGTTGATAGCTCAAGGAAGACACTTCGGTGACACTGCTTCCTCAGTAAAGATTGGTGTTTGCTTGTATATTACTGTTGCTGCCTGTGGAGTTTTCTTTTCCCGTCTCTTGGTCTTCCTGTTATTGATTAAGGTAAAAGACTCACAACTTCTGTATCCTCAGTACAGCTTGTTCAAGAAATGGAACTCATTCAGCTCTTCCGAGGAGCACAGGCCAGCAGCAGGCTGGAAAAGGGATCTTTTGCTTGCTTATACTAAGTGTTAAACTGGACCAGATTCCAGCTTTAAGGCTTTGATGAAACTCAGGGACTTAGACCATGGGAAAGCTTGACAGTGTGTGGGTTTGGTCTTCCTGTGACTTCAGCAACATGCTTGGTTGCTGAATGCTCATGACCTGGGCTTCTCCAAACATAGTTAAGAGGCATCTTAAGATGTTAGCTGGTAAAATACCAGGGAACAGGTATAGATAGCATCTTGATAAGCAATATTGGATGTTATGTGGGGGAAAGCCGAGGCATGGGAAGGCTACAGGGAAGTGATTCAATCAGCATGTTGTCATAATGCGGGGAACTACCGGGGGTGAGACTCAGTGATTTACTCACCAGAAAACCCTTCAGTTGAAGTACTGTCTTACATCCCGTGCCTCTTCGTGTAATGC
Source organism: Lophiomys imhausi (assembly GCA_907164525.1). Classification (NCBI taxonomy): domain Eukaryota; kingdom Metazoa; phylum Chordata; class Mammalia; order Rodentia; family Muridae; genus Lophiomys; species Lophiomys imhausi. The sequence continues at coordinate 9,026,542 of CAJQZJ010032031.1, read as the reverse complement.
TGATTTAAATAGTAAAAGACACTGCAAGTCCCATCTCCCCCCAGATGAGAGAAGAAAAAACACATCTGCATCACTTTAGTTATTTTTATCCCCCTCCATCACCCGACTATCGAAGTTAATGATTTGAGGTTTTGCTTGGGAATCCCATGTGGGATAGCAGAACATAAACTGCTAAGTGGGATGCGAGAACAAAGCGTTCTATGGGAGGCAGACAGGACACATCCTTAGGCCCTTCCCACCACAGAGTCAGTCACAACTGTTCTGGGGAAGGTGCTGTCTTTTCCACTGAACAAACTAGACAGAAGTCCGGGGCATTGAGTGTGTGTACAGGAATTTAAGCCTGAGTCTTATGGCTAAACTCGTGCATTTCAGCTTCTGGAAGTTTGTGTCACGATGTCCCATGGCTCACAAGACTGCATTGAGCCCGTGGCACTCTCAGGAATAATTTTCATTCAAGATCAGAAGCAGGTAAAGTTGTAGTTGTAATTTGCAGTGCGGAAGACTTCCTTCTGGATCAGTAGGGTGTGGGAGTGGGGTAGTGATAGTGGGGGTTTCTGGGAGTCCTGCTGGAGCTGGCTCTGCTGTTTATATTTCCCTTGGAGCTCCTCCTCCAGGCCCGGGGCAGAGGTCAAGGGATGCCTGCCCCTGTTCTTCCTGTTACCTCCACTCTGACCAATGTGAACAGTAGAGTGCTCCACTCCCCTGACGGAAGGGCTTTCTTGGAGATCCTTAAGTGCAGACTAAGTGAATCTCTGACCTTTTATTCACTTGGCCACGGCCACTTTTGGGCAGATCACTCAATCATCCCCTCCTCAGTTTTGCTTGAGAATTTGTTTTTAACCCGCAGTTTCTCTGAGTTTAAATTCACTTTTAAGTTATGTGTCCTGGATTCTGGCAACTTAAAGATATTAATACGAATCATTTTAGCCTTGCTTTACTGAAAAAATTACAAATGGCAAATTTTAAAGGCAGACCATCTGTACTCTAGCAATATGGTGTTACCCTGAAGAGCTGTGTAACAAAAGTCTACGTAAAGAATTTATTTGAAAGATAGTGCTAATTTCACTTTTTTTGCAATTCTGTCTAGTTATGCTTCATCTGCAAACATTTTATATACTTCACATCACACGTAGCATTTGTGCTCCTTTAAAAAGTATTAGCCAACTAACCTGCTTTTTAAAAAGAGAATTTGATTCATGCTAAAATTTTAAAGTAAATCAAATATATTTTTTCTTCATCAAAGTAGGTCTGAGTTAATCAGCCATAAAACACAAACTCTCCTTTTTTGGAGGGTGAGGAAGCATAGGAATTGCTGTCATTTCTAAGGCCCCTGTCCTCACAGGATACAGGAGAGGAGAATCAAGCAGATGTAGAAGATTTCAGAAAGAGCAGCATGCTTATGATGTGTGGCCTCTGGGGATAAGTCCGTGTAGCCAGAGGAAAAGACTCTTCCAGGACAGTAAATTCTGAGCATGTGCTAAATTCTGAGCATGTGCTGATCAGGCACGCTCAGAACACCTATCCCTGCCTTGGGGGCTTTCCCTCCCGAATCACCAAAATGTGTCTAGAACTTTCTCCTCCTACCTTTTCATGCTGGGTGCCTCTGCACACAGTTCCTTCTGCTTGTTTGCTATTCAAGGCTTAGGTGTCCCTTGCCACAGGTGCCCCACTGCCTTCTCCACATCTTCCCCTCCTCCACAGCAAGGTTGTCTAGTGAGGCCTCTGTGCCTCTTAAATGTCCCTCCAGCTGCTCTGTGTTCCAGCACCTGGTGTACTACATGCTGTGGCAAGAATGGGCAGAAAGAGTAAACAAACGCTTTCCTGGATGTAGGAACAGGCCACTCTTCTTCTTGGCTCCTTGTTGTGGTTTTAAAAACGCATTGTGTCCCTAAAGTAGGTATTTACTTATTCATCCTTAATTGGGTTTCTAACTGTATTTCGCCTGTCTTCTGAGGTGAAACAGGTTGTGAAGTTGTCTGGTGCACAGACATGGGGGTGTTCAGTGACAGTTGAGTGTCCCCAGATGAGATGGTCACAGATTTAAATGTTTTCTTCTGAAGTTTAACGAAGACAAGGCTTTAAAATTGATAAATACAGGATTATGACAACTGCTTTGGACTTTCTTAGTATTAAAAAACTTCCCAGAAAAATCAACAAACCCAGCTGCGTTTTGACAGTGACAGAGCTTTAGTTTTTCTTGAAATTAGTTGCTCTGGCTCCTTATCTTTCACCCTGAAGTCACAGAGAAATATTCTTTCTGTTCCCCCCCCCCCATGCTTATCACAGCTGGCTTTGTGCGCAGGCTGGGCTTAGCTGTGTGTGAGTTCACTCTCGCTTCCCAGATCTTCTCGTTTGCTGTCTGGAGGATTTTATGCTTGCAGTGTGTAGATGTTGTTTTCGGCTAGCCAATTCTGGCGCATGTCCCCACAAACACGCTGCTGTTTGCTGTTTGTGGGCTAAACCCAGTCACACCACATTGAGGATGGCTCGTTGTGGCTTTGAAGCAAGACAGCTGGGGTACTCTGAAAGCCAGCTTGAGTTTACATCTTCTTTATTATCAGAAGGAGCCAGAGACATTATCAATAAATTCAGCTTCTTTTTGTTGGAGAGAATGTGGCCAACAGAGGATTATAAGTGTAGGAAGTCTTTCTGTCGTTTATTGTGGACCCCCTTCTCAATAGCTTCCCACTTAGCCTTCATTTTGTGGAATTCTCAAGTGAATATTCATCTCCTTTCCCCATCCCCACTCCTTTTTTTGTAGTGGCCATGGCAAATAATGAAATGTCTAAAATTCAGATGATTCATGTGGTTTATAGGTAATAAAACGGGGGAGATGTGCTGATTTTAAATGACTGTCTTGTGCATTGGCCAGCATTGTAATTGCATGAAGTACTTGTTCGTAGTGGTGCCTGCAACCGCGTCCTTGTATTCTAAGTGGAAAGCGGACACAGGCCAGGCTCTGTGAGTACGGTGATCCTCATGACTTCCCAGTGCAAAAGGGAATGGCTCCATGCTCAGTGTGTGCATAGATATCAGGGAGAAAGCTGCAGTCCAAATGATTTGTGAGCTGTGGTTTTATAAAGTGGTTTAATGAAACTGTTCATTTGGTCTCAATTGGATTACAATAAGCAGCTGTCTTAGGGTGAATATCTGGCTGATAGGTTTTGCCTAGTAGATCTTCTTTCTGGTGTATGATGGATACATACTATCAATTAAAAAAAATGACCGGGAAATTACAGCACTTCAAGAATGGCAGTCTCAAGATTTGGGTAGGTGTGTCTAATGAGTAAATTTATTACTGAGGATATTATCTAAAAAGAGATTTCTCCAAGAGGTGACAGTTACTTTTCTTTTACAAATGTATTGGCTGCATATAGTAACTATTAAATTGAAAACAGCCTTTATATCCCTGATAGAATATATTTCAAGATCTAGACTGCTTTTTTTTTTTTTTGGATCAAAGTAACCGGATTTTAAAAAAGACCTAAGACCAACAGTGTAATACTGTGAAGAGTTTGCTCACAGAGGACACTTAACTGAGCAGTCAGCAGCCTGTGTGTTTCTTTTTTTTTTTTTTTTTTTTTTTGGTTTTTCGAGACAGGGTTTCTCTGTGTAGCCCTGGCTGTCCTGGACTTGCTTTGTAGACCAGGCTGGCCTCGAACTCACAAATATCTGCCTGCCTCTGCCTCCCAAGTGCTGGGATTAAAGGCGTGCGCCACCACCGCCCGGCAGCCTGTGTGTTTCTATGCCAGACATTCGGCTTGGCCAGCACACCCCAGGAGGGTGTGCTCATGAACAAGGGTGAGGAGGGTGAATTGGTTTCTTGGCAGAAATCACTGGAGATGATTTTTTTCTTTTTTTCTAAGCTGCAGTTTGTGTGTGTGTTTGTTTTCAAATACAACTGGCATCTACCAGGGTCTCTCTCGGGATCAGCTTGCTTCTGATCTTTCTGTGTACTAGTGATCGCCAGATAACTTTGTGAAGTTAAAAGAGGTGACAAGCAGGGATCTAAGGGAGTACTCTAAAAGGTCCTCTCAAGCATTTGTTCCTGTAAAGTTAGAGAGTAAAAACCAAGCCTTAAGAGGGCCTCAGCCCTTTAGATGGGTGTTTGGAATGGTTGGGACTTCTGTGTTCCTGACCAAGGATTCACACGCATTCTGCACAGCTGGGTCCTTCAATGTCCCTCAGTGGGGTTGGTGGCTTATTGAGGCCAGAACTTCTTTTGTCATGTCCAGAGTATCTGGATTTAGACAGCAAAATAAACATGCCAGCTTACATGTCTGTGGAACATGTAATTCAAAGGCATCTTTGTTAGCTAATTGTATTTTTAACCTCCGAAGCTGCAGCTTCTTGCAATGCTTTGGGCCAGTGAGAATGAGACCAAATCATGGTTTCAGCCTAGGAGAACTGGGACCAGAAAGCCAAGCGGGAACTGTCATCTGTGATCTGTCATTCTCCGGGGCTGCTCATTGAGGAGAAGTGCCTTTGTTGAATTAAGAATAAAAACAGTAATTGACTACTTCAGTCTCCTTACCTTGGTAATTGTTACATCCTCTGATGCAGTTTATTAGTGTAATTTATGGAGTGCCCCGGGTTTTAATTAATGAATGAAGCACAGATTTATGTGGGTTCATGCCAGTGGTCTCACTCTCAGGAACTCTACAGTGTCTCTTTCTCTTTCCTCACTGCCCCTCTCCTACTTCCCTTCCTCTTCCTTTTTTCTTCTCCTCACTTCCTCTCCTCCAGTTTGTCCTCCCTCCCTCCCTCTATTCTTCTCCCTTTCTCTTTCCCCTCTCCTCTTCCATCTTCCCCACCTTCTTTCTTCCTCTTCCACTTTTTTCTTACATCTTCTGTGCTGCTCTGACAGCTTTCCTTTCAGGTAGGTAGACCTTCTTGGTTTGCCTCTTGTAGCTCTTGGGAGTCTTATGTTGTCAAAAGGCCTGAGTGTAGAATAAGTCTTTTCGAGCATAGTCTCCTTAAAGCCCGACTCCCCGTGGGGGTGTCTCCTCTCAGATCAGTTTGTTTGGGTGCTAGCAGTCTGCCCTCACTATGCCGTTTTCACTAATTCAGGGCACTGGAGGAAGTTGCATCAGAGTTGGAGGAGCTGGAAATGAGTTCTGTAATGTCTCTCTTATTCATGTAATGAAGGAAGAGGGTGGGAGAGGGGCTTTGTTCATGGTGGCTGCCTTTGAGGACATTTAGCTGTGCGGTTTGTATGTGGAAAAAGGGCCACTCGCATTGTTGAGTGGGTTTCCAACTTTATAAATTATCATTTAAAAGGCAGAATTGTCCGTGCGTGATCCAGTTTGAGGCTTTGGGCTGATGGTTGGAATTTTCAGACCTAAACTTTAAGCATTGCCTGTGTTGCCTCAGGGAGTTAGACCAGGTTGATCTTTGCAGAAAAGTTCAGAAATCTTTACTCTGTTGGCTCTTGAAATCTCTTTTACTCAGCTTGAAATGAGACAAGCACCCTGGCTCTGGGTTCCTCACCTGCTGGTACTTCTGCCTGTGGTTGGGGAGGACAGGCTCCAGGAAGCCAGTTTCCTTGGTGCCTTAGGGGGCTAGCGTTGCTACACGGCACCCTCTGGAGGGTGCCGTCCTTGCGCTCAGTTCACAGAGTGCAAGAGATGAGCGTGTGTTGATTAGAGCATCTCACCCTTCGGTTGCTTTCTCCAAGAAACAACACATGGTTCTCTATGTCTTTTTTTCCCCTCCCAAACTGACAAGCATTTGTCATTTTTAATTTTCTGTAATGTCTCTGCAATAAAAGCTGAGTGGCAGCTGCCAACCAGGAATATTATGTTACAGGGATTTGCTCATGAAGTTCATGAAGTTTGGAGTTGGAATCTTTGTAAAACGTTCTCATTGGCTTTACTTGTAGGAATATGTGAGTAAAGATGGAGGATTTAAATATTAAAGGTTTGCTCTGTCAAGCTAATACTTTCATGTTTTGTGTTTCTCACTGTAACTGGTTTGTGGTTTTACTGAAGGAGCAAATAGTTTCAGGTCCACTGTCAGTCACTATGAAGCCTGCTCATTCATTCAGCTGGCTGGCCTTTGCTGAGGTCATGTGGAAACAGTTCTCTCTCCTGAGTAGTTGGCATGTTTGTTTTCTCAGGTGCCTTTCACTGCCCAACTTTCACTCCTCCTGCTGACAGAGTTGATGAGCATGTGGGGAAAATGGAGCTTGTATGTGATCTCAGCTGATGGGGGAGATGGAGGGATTTTCAGAAGGGAGGCTGCAGTGTTGCAGGGACAGCTGGGTGGAGGTGGAGTCGTTGGGGAAACCATAGGATCTTTAATTATCTAACCCAGCACCAGGTACTGACCTAAACCTGACTGATGGTGGTCCATATCTATGGCTTTCCTTGGCTTGCTGTGGCTGAGCTCTGAGAAGAGAGCCAGGAAGGAAAGGAAGACAGATGGGCTAGGGAAGGGGAAGTACAGGGCAGGAGATGTGAGAGAGGGACTTTGGGGCTGCTGAGCCCAGTGAGTGGGATTTAAAACATGGCATTCTGTGGATACTGTGGTCTCACGGTTTGTCCTAGGCCACTTATTAAGCTATATAGAAACTGACTGGTATGTATGTTATCCACAGTTGCTTACTTTCTAAGTAGACTATCCAATAGTTTCATGTGTAAGCCATTATTGAACTGGAGTCCTATTTGCCACCCTTCACCCATTTTTATCATTGTTTACCTTTCCTTTTATCTGCCCTTCTTTGGATACATTGTTATTCTAGTTTTTAGTTCACTTGGCTTATTTTTAAATCTTAGCGTGACATATATATATGTATATATGTATGTGTGTGTGTGTGTATTTAAATTGCTTTCCTTTTATTGAAGATAGATTTTTTTTTCTCACATAATATATCCTGATTTTGGTTTCCTGTTCCTTCGCTCTTCCTGGTTCCTCCCCACATCTCCTCTCATCTCGACTCACTCCCTTTCTCATTAGAAAGCAAACTTTAAAGGGATAATGATAACATAAGATAAAACAAAAACTAACACATCAGAATTGGACAAAGCAAACAGAAGGAAAAGAGCCCAAGAGAAGGCACAAGAATCAGATACCAACTTGTTAACACATTTAGGAGTCCCATAAGAACATTAAACTGGAAGCCATGATGTATGGGCAGACAACCAGTGCAGACCGGTTGGTTGCAGGCCCTGTGTGCGCTGCCTCAGTCTCATAGGAGCTCCGTGAGTTCATGTGAGCTCTGATTACATTGATTAGGGCCTTGTTTTCTTGGTGTCCTCCATCCCATTTGGCTCTTGGACTTTTTCTGCCTCCTTCTCCAAGGGGTTCCCTGAACTCTGAGGGGAGGAATTTGATGGAGATGTCGTCCCGTGTCCCGCGTAGGGCTAGGTTTGCAACCCCCCCCCCGTCTTTTCTTTCTTTTTTTTTTGTGGTGGTTGTTCTTTCCTATCACAAAAATATTTTTAAAGCTAATTTTGTAAATATATGATTCCAGCACCTAGAGAGATGATATTAAAAAAGCTGGAGCCAGAAGTCCTTTCAGCAGCCCCATATGCCTCTCTCATGTGAAGTGTGCTCACAGGTAAAAATCCCATTCCTTTTCTGAAGAACTTGGCACAAACTGACTTTACTAAAGAAAGAGGCAGGATTCTGGCATTTGAGGAGTATTGCTGGTGTAGGGCGCTTCATTGGTCTTGAAATTGACCTTCATCAGAAATTAAGGGCTGTCTTTCCTCCCTCACAGCAGGACCATACTGGCTATGACCAAATCGTGTACCGTTCCTGGGACATGCCTAATTCAGAGCTGAGCTCCTCACTTGAGGGAGGTTTGCAGTTTTACAGACTGGATGTGCTCTTTCATGAACGTCTTTGAGACTTGGAATGATTTTTTTTTTTTTTAACTTGCTATCTCCAAAACAAACTTCGTCCTCTACTTGTAGTTATTTACTTAAAATATGTAACGCATAGCAGCAAAGTTGCTTTAAGTGAAATTCACTGGAATAAGCACACACTAATACAGTTTTCAAGAATAGCAAAACCAGCAATGTTGCTTTCATTTGATTCTGCCTTTGTAGTGGGACCTGAAAGGGAACGTATATGAATTTAGCGAGCCTTTGAAATGGACTTCTGAGTTATTTTGGGGGCTGATAGTTGGTCTTTGCTTGTGGGACTCCAGCATGGGGAGACAGTGATATGGCTTAAAATTACTTTTAGATTTTTGTTTTGTTTTTCTTCAAGACAGGGCTTCTCTGCTTAACAGAGCCCTGGCTGTCCTGGACTCGCTTTGTAGACCATTCCGGCCTCCAACTCACAGAGATCCACCTGCCTCTGCCTCCTGAGTACTGGGATTAAAGGCGTGTGCCACTACCGCTAGGCTTATTTTCAGTTTTTACCTAATGGGTTAGAAGTATTTTGTGTAAAATTCTGATTTAATGACACTTGAAGGAAAATGTATGGCGCAGGAACCTACCTCTCGTGGGGTGAAGTGAACCGATGGGGGTTGACTTGGCACCAGAGGATCCCATTTCATCCAAAGGCACATTGAGAAGGTCAGGAGGACAGGGTAGATTCTAAAGTCCGGGGTTCTTCTCCAGGTGGGTTGCAGCTGCAGGCACTGAGCGTTGATTTCTGCCATTTTCCCAGGCACTTTGTTGTCCTACTAACCCAAGAGAGGATGAAGTCAGTGATGTATTTGCTGGTTTGGAACACAGTCTCAGGCTGGCAGGCAAGCACCAGTGCACCGTCCTGAGTTGTTTGCACTGGCGTCTGCGGAGACAAAGATGTCACTTGACTATTTGGTTCATAATGAAGATGTTTAAGACTCTGCACGCACCGTTCCCTCTGCTGAGTTTGTGAGTGGGAAAATTAAGTGTATGAAGATATAGCCAGACCAGAGACTGGTTGATCCCGGTTGGGCCTTAGTGGCTCCTATGGGTGGGAGGACTGGTGAGACAGGCGTGGCAAGCTCATGAAGGGTTGGCAGGCACACCCCCTGCTCTTTGTCTGCTGTGCTCTTTCTGAAGCAGAACCGTCTCCCCAGTGCTTAGGAGCTGATTTGTTTCATGGACCGTACCTCACGGTTTCAAGTGTGTGCAGTTCAGTTGGAGAGTATATCTCAAGATTCCAGGTATTTCATTCCAAGGAATACCGTGTGCAGTGCTGTCCAAAGGCCCTGGCAAAGCTTAAGCAGGCGCAGCTTGCACCGCCCAGACCATGTAGCACACTGTCAGCACTTCCTCCCATTTGTGGAGTACCCTTTCGTGAGCGCTGCACACGAATATACTGTGGCCAGAACTCACCAGTCCCTCTGTTTAGGAACCCTTGAAGAAACAGTTGTGAGCTCATGAGCAGGTGTTGACTGTGTTTGCCCTTTAAAATGATTTTCTTACCCTTTGAAGTCAAAATAAGTGGCTAGAGTTGTAGTTCAGTTAGAAGAGTGTTTGCCTTGAATGCTCGAAGCCTGAGGTCCGATCTCTGGCACCACATAAAAACAGACGTGGTGACACATGCCTGTGAATGCAGCACTTGGGAACTGGAGGCGAGAAGGTCAAGTTCATAGTCATCTGTGGCTACATGGTGTGTTCCTCGCCTTTTCTTTCTAGAGATATGTTTGTTTTTTTTATGTGCTTTGGTGTCAACCTGGGATACACAAGATGTCTCTAAACAAATAAATAATCAAACAAGACTCAACAAATGTAACTGATCAAATCCATAAACAACAGGTGTGCTACTTACTTGTAAATATCAGGGGGATATTTATCAAGTATCCTGCGTGCTGTTATCTCCAGCAGATTTTATTGCTATCCACTGTACTGTGTGAGAACATGGGTTGTCGGCAGGAACTTCCTACTCTCTGCTTGCCATTTTCCTCCCCTTTACCATTAATTGCCCCTGGATGCCTTGCAGTTTATAATTCATCGAGGAACTAAGAATTTAATGCTTAGGGATAGCTTTTTCCGTGAGCTCTGATCCTAACCAAGAGCAGTTAGAGTTTAGAAACTTTTGGAGTGTATTTCATATAAAGCCACCCCCCCCTCCAGATTTGAAAATGAGATCATATTCTGTTTTGCCATGTTTTTGTATGCTGATATTAGAAAAAAAGTTACAGTAGGAGATCTCAGCATTGCTAGCAATATATCAGTACAGCCATGGAAGACTGAAATATTCCTAATTTCTTACAGTAATCATCACTGAAGACTTGGATCTGCTAGTTCCTCAGAGCCCCTGCTCTTGGTTGGAGGTCCCCAGGCCACTGCGGTCTCCTTCCTGCAGCACTGCTCTATTCACTGCCGCCCCAGGGGCCCTTCCAGGAAATTGAATCAAGCTTGATCACATGGTCAGGGCTTCCATGCGATCAGGCATATGAGCTGTACTCTCCTGTCCCTTGTCCCTTGGTTTCTATCAAAGCCTCTGGTGTGATTTATTTTGTATTTGCTCACTTTGTTTTTGTCTCTTTTTTTATATGAACTCAGTGAACCTAAGAACCATGTCACTATAGTAGTATCTGGACCTATTCACACAGCAGTGTCCTAGAATTGGACACTGGGGCCTAATAGTTAACATTAATAATTAGCATATAATGAATGAATGACTTTTGTTTGTTTTTCATTGCATACATAAGTGCACACAATTGCATTTTTTTTTTACTTTACAGAATTCTCTGTTCTGTACATCTCCTCCTCCCCAACCCCATTAGTACAGTTCTTTTTTCATTTTAAATTGCAAGGTTGCTGGGGCTGGGGTGGCTGCTCTGTGGGTTAATCATGAGGACTCCCAAAATCCAGGCCTGGTAGGGCACCTCTGTAATCCCACAGCTCCTACAGAGAGCCGGAAATCCTCTAGGTGTAGGAAGCTGTGAACAAGAATGCCTGTCTCAGGGCAGATGGAAGGCAAGGATCTGCACCCGACTTCCACACATGTGCTGTGGCATGAGCACATCTGTACCGCGCACATAAACACATACATACATGCATGTGACACATACAGAGAGGATGAAATTATGACACACTTTAAAACAAGCACCAAGAATTGTGTTTATAATATTTATGTTTAATGAAAATAGATATATACGCAGTCTTACTGTTTTTACCACTTCAAAATATGCAGCCTGATTTAGATCTCTTTGGATAGCAGGTCTTTTTTCTTTCTGTTTTGAAATAATTTAAATCCTGAATACTCTTTGTAAAAACAGTTGAGAGATTTTGTGTACACCCTTCACTTGGCTTCCTTTGATGCTACCAATATTTATAACTACCGAATAGTTCCAAACCAGGAGACAAGAGCGGCAGATCCCAGGCCCTAAGCTACAGACTTCACGTGGATTCCACCCATTCTTCTTCGTGTCCTCTGCCTTTGGTGTAGCCCAGTCCTGGCTGTCAGGACCTACCACTTGTCAGCTATCCCACTCTCCAGCAGCTCTGAAAACTCTTGCCTGGTTCTACCATGGCTTTTGGTGAGCACCAACCAGTCTCATGAGAGGCAACTTTTTGAGCACAACCTTTTGGTAAGCACCAACTAGGTCTTGTGACTGCCAGTGGCATGATTTCTCACCAAGTCCACAGACATAGTAGGCTGACAGTGAGTCAGGGGCCACAGCGATAAACTCCCTTACCCTGACCTTGGGTAAGGTGGTGGCTGCTTAACTTTGCTATAAACTTACTGTTCCCCCTCCTCCCCTGGCCATAGATAAGTATCTTAGGAAGACTTTCCCTAGTGAATTTTTGTGTTTCTCCTTATCTTTCTCTCACTGAGTTTAGTGGTCAGTAGATTTTACTAGAGACAGTTTCTGATTACTGAGGTGTTTGCCTAATGGTGATTTACCTCCTTTTGTATTCACTGATTTGAATTCTGTGAGGAGGGGCTGTTCTATCTCTTCTATGTATATCCTTATTCAGTCATTTATTTGAAAATTGAGTTGGGCTGGAGAGATGGCTCAGAGATTAAGAGCACTGGCTGCTCTTCCAGAGGTCCTGAGTTCAATTCCCAGCACCCACATGGTGGCTCACAACCATCTATAATGAGATCTGGTGCCCTATTCTGGAGTATAGGCATACATGCAGGTAGAATACTGCAAACATAAAAAAATGAATAAATAAATATATTTTAAAAAAAGAAAAGTGAGTTAATATTTACTTTATTATATGATTGCAATCTAAAATTTGCTCCCTGCTCCTGAAAACCCTCCCCTGCATTTTAAATTGGTTCAACTTTGCCTGTCAGTAAACTTGGAGTCAGCCCCCACGCTCTGCCAACATGCCCCATCCTTTGCTATGTGTGTCTCCCACTGTGTCACCCTGTGTTTCAGTAAGCATATTCACCTATCACTTTATCCACTCTGTCCCTGAAATCTAACATGTCTCCAAGGAGCCTTGGCCCGTCTTCTTGGAGAATAATATCCAGAGAGTAGGATTTGGATGTTCAGACAGCTCATTGCCACTATGGATCCTTTAAGTCTCTCCTAGGAAACACACACGCACACACATGCTCCACATAATCACACACACATGTATGCATGCACATATACATGCACACATACGTGTATATATACACATGTACTACATACATACCTGTATTTATGTATATGTGTGTGTTTATGTATGAACACATTCCTCTTTCTGACTCCAATCTGACACTGTAAGTCACCTGTTAGTGTTCTTTGAAACTTTTTTCAGAATGAGAAACAGTATATTTACTAATTCATTCAATTTATTTAATCATTGAAGACTGAGCTAGAACAAGAGAACCAGTGGGAGATTTATGACACAATGTCTGTGAAGGAGTTGGCATATTTCATGATGGAGACTGGCCTTGGTGAAGCTCAACTCTGTAGACTATGACATGGGACATGTTTGAACTGTCAGCAGGTGGGATTTCTTCTTCAGGAAACCCTTGGTTACACTTGGAAGGGTTTTCAACTTTTTGAGTCAGGGCTCTGTCAGCTTTCTGTTATAACAAGTACATGAAATAATTAATTAGAGAAAAGTTTATTTGTAATTTATAGCTTGGTCTCTTGTGTCTCTGTCTCATGAGGTCCAGACTTGTGCTGCAACCCCAGAGCTTAGTGCCCAGTGACCATCTGTCAATTGGTCAGAATGAAGAAGGCTGCCCGTCTTAATGTGTCATTATTACTAGTTTTACCCTTTGCCAGTGTTTCCATTAAAAGATAGGAACAAAATGAAAAACCCAATTGGGAAGGGTATAAAGAGACAAAAAGCTGAGTATTAGGTTAATATTGGCTCGTTTACTGCTTGCTCTTCCTTCTGGTCCCTTCAGCTCCTTACACTAGTTCTGCTTTGGTTAGTTCTTATCCCTAACTCACTAAATTTCAAGTTGCAGAGTAGGTTAGTGGAGGACAGTGTCAGTATTAGACAGTGGCAATTTGAATGTTTGTTTTTTTGGAGTAGCAGGAGAATACACACTGCATTTGCCCAAGTGTCTTGTCAGGGTTTCTACTGTTCCTTGCACTGGGGCCATTGAGAAGGAAGGCTACTGGCTCTGCTACTGAAGACTATATATTCTAGTGAGTGTCATCATGTAGATATGAAGTGTGCTCCTACAAGGCTCATGTGCTCAAGGCTTGGCCTCCAGCTGTAGATCCAGTCCCTGGGAGGTGATGGGTCCTGATGGAGCTGACCTGAGCAATGGCTTCACTGCTTAATGGACTTATAGTACGATGGGTGAAAGCAGGAGGTAGCGTGGGGCCTATGTGGGTGACATAGGTCTCTGGGAATGTACTTTGAAGAGAGTTGAATTGTCCTGTTCAACTTCCTGGCTGCTGTGAAGTGAGCAACTCTCCTACTACATGCCTGCCACCATGATGGTCATGCTTTGCCATGGGCCTAAAGAACATGTCTCCAGGAAACCATGCACTACAACCTCTGAAGATGTGAGCCAAGATGCGTTTCCTCTTTTTAAGTTGTCTGTCTCAGATGTTTGACACAGTGACGAAAAAATGTAACATATGCATTTTCTATTTTGATAAGAATTCTCTTCCAAAAGGAAGAGATATTAGGCCTCCTGAACATTGAGTTAAAACCACTTATGTATGTATGTATGTATTTATGTATTTACAATGCTGCTTAGGTTTGTAGAAAGCAGAAAGTAGGAATGTTTATTCCTTATGTTTGTCTTTCTTTTCCTACTGACAGAAGAACCAGTGTGTGATGAAATACAAAACGACAAAGTTGGGTAAATTTGGATCTCACTGTCAACTTAATGGACAAATGATGCTGTTTTGCTAAAACTAAACTATTTGCACTACAGCACTCTGTGTTGACGAGTGCGGCCAGGGCTGTGAGTCTGGTCTGCCTCTCCTGCCATGGAATGACTCTTGCCACCTGTGATTCTGTCTTCAGGCCGCAGTGGTCTTGGTTTTTGAAAAGCGCTGCGTGGTTTTCCCAGGTCCTTCTGTTATCCCAAATGCATCGTCTGTATGAGATCTGCCTCAGTTCGTTTCTTGATGTTGAATGATGAGGAGAGTGCCAAGTTTGCTTCATTTTCATGGGAAATGCAGTTCCAGTCAGGGCAGAGAAAACATCAGATGTTTCTTAACGTTGTGTGGGTCCCCAAGTGTATGCTCATGAGTCCCTGCTGGAGAAGCTCTGGTTCGTTAGAGAGGGGTCCTAGCCCACTACTTCCAAAGATAACTTCCTGCTGGACTGGAGGTGCAAGATGCCATGTGTCGTGTAGTAGATGGTAGCCTTGCTGTTGAAGCAGGAGGACTGAGCAGCAGGGAAGGACCTGTCACACATGTGACATGCACACGGTACAGTAGCTCAGTGTTGATAGGACAGAGAGAGGACTTTACGGTTGAGGATAGCATGCTGACAGTCCTATTATAGAATTCTTAATTTTTCCTGAGAGGTATATTTTGCTGCTTTTTCACACTGCAAGATTAAAGCTTTTCTTTTTCTGGTTTGTTTTCAGCCTTGCTGAGATACACCTGAGATATATGCTTCATCCAGTCATCATACAGTTCGGTGGTTTATAAATTCATTGTCTCAGTTCAGTGGTAGGACACTGAGCCCCCCCCCCCCCCCCCCCTCCTGGTAGTTTGTGGTTCATTTCTGCTCTTTGCCTGACTCTAGGCAGCTACTGATGTCAGTAATTTTGTCTTTTTAGAAAATTTCATTTGAATTGGATCATTCAATAGGTAGTCATTTGTGCTTGGCTTCTTTCACTGAACTGAGATTCTCAGTGTTCATGCTACAGCAAATGTTAGTTCTTCATCCCATTTTCATGTCCACATGGTATTCTGTTGTGGGTATACCATATTTGATTTACCCATTGACCAGGTAACAGACACATAATCCATTATGCAGTTAAGGGACATTTGGTTTTTCTTTGGCAGGTTCTTAGAATTGAATTACTTGACTCTTACTGTAAATCTTCATTTAAGTTTCTTAGAAACTGACAAATTGTGCCCCCCCCCCCAAGGTACTCCACCTTATGGAATGGATGGTCTTATTGGCTCCAAGCCATAATTTTGTCATTTATAGTTAGGGTGAACATGGCATATATGCAGCAAAGATGCAGCATGGTGAGTGTATGTGGTATGGAGGTTGGTTTTTTTTTTTGGTTGTTTTTTTGTCTCTTAATTCTGAAACCAAATTGTGTGGCTTAGTATCCTGAGGGTATTATAGTACTTGTTCTGAAGTTTAATGTTAATATTAATTCCTTTTCTTAATTATCTCTGGTTTTATATGAACTAGTTGTCAGTCACCAGAGTCTACAGAATACCCTTATTGTGGTCCTCAGCTGTGCTTGAACAAATTGGCCCACAAATGACTGTCTTGTGTAATTCTCTGGCCCTAGATTTCAGAAAGTTAGAAGAAAGCCACAAATGTAGGAGGAAGAGCCAGTGTTTGGAAGCATGTGGTTTGTGTGTGTGTCCAGAATGGGAAACTGGGCACTGTTATGTGATTTTCCATGTGGTGTCTTGACCACAGTGTCATTAGTGTAACAAGGGTTCTCAAATTAGATTTGATACAAGACTTAATGTCCCATATGTGGGCAGCTCAGGAAACAGTCAGGCTTGATGGAAGCACAGGTTATTTCTTAGGTTTTGGTAACAACGTGAAGTTCAGCATGAGCCCCCTGGAGTCTGTCTCCCTCTCTTGAATTCCCTCTGAACAGGGCTGCTACCAGCCAAGTCTGCCTAATCTCAGAGCTCAGCCCAGAGCTTCTCACTGAACAGTCCAACCACTGAGCGTCTTAGATCTCCCTCGCGGTCTTACTTTCACTCCTACGCCAGCCATGGCTGTCATCTCCCAGTTCCTTCCCATCCTTTCTCCAGCTCAGGTCATCCAGCACAGTGCTGCTGGAGACATGCTTCCTCATACAATGCTTGGGGCTTCTCAGATGTTTCCATCTCTGTTGCTTCCGGGTCTTTGCAGATCCTGCTCTTGTTGTGTGAGGGACCTGCCTTTCCCCAGCCCAATCTACTCCATCCTTCCAGGACTTCATATAGGTGCCCAGCTCCTTGAACCCACCTTAGACACTCTGTACCTGCTGGTTTTCTTTCTGGGTTTCCATGTCACTTTCCGATTCTTCCCATGGGACTTTGGTCCAAATACAGTCTCAGTGAATTTGTTCTGTTCTCTACTAGTTTTGGGTAGTAATCTGATGCTGGCATCTAGCACAGTGCTCAACACCAAACGTACACACGCGGAGTTTCCCAAATGGTGAAGGAGAGGAGGCAGCTTAGGGCTCTGGGAGAGTAGATGCTTGAGAGAGATGAGCCTGAGTCTCCAGGGAGGACCTGGGCTCTAAGAGGAAGGTGGACTTCAACCTTCGGTGGGTGTGTACTGTGTATTGAGATACTGAGAGAGCTTCCTGAGACATTCTACCTCCTCCTTAAGAGTCCTTGTTTTGGTTATCAAAAACACTCCTGCCCAGAAGATACAGACTGACACCTCACCCAGATCCTTTATGAACAGTTTTAAGTCTTATAGGCTCCTTCTGTGAAGAGAGACATTGAATGAGAGTTGTAATCACTTTGAAATTAGAGCTGCGAAGTTGGATGCCATTGTCTGCAAACCTACTAGGAGACAAAAAGTGAGAGCTCCGCTCAGCTCTGTTTCTCCTCCTCCTGCTGTGAACCCTGCAGTGTGCACTCCGCAAGCTGCGGTCTGCTCCTTGTCCTTTCTCCCCCAACAACTTGCTATATGTAATTACTTATAAATTATGTTTAAAAAAGCAAAACAGCCCGTCTGAGGGAGTCTGAGGGTGCAGGGAGACACATGGGGTGAATTTCATCAACACGTTGCTCTCTGGTTTCATCAGTTGCTTTTCTTGGAGATTGGAGTCCCTCTTGTACTTTTGGGTCTTTTAGTCCCAGCTGTGAAGTTTGTGTTAGCACTGGCCCACAGGAGTCCACCACCTCACGTCATAATGTGGATCATCTTCACTCTGCAGTATCTTTGTGGAAGATGTCTTCCTAAAACACTATCTACATTATGATTTTGTTCTTGGTCTAAGAACCCAATTGTCTCTTGATAATATAAATATTTTCTGTTCTGTTACTACTTCTACTACTACTATTATTATTCTCAGTTTAGAATATGCATTTCCCCTTCCTCCTCTTCTTTTTTGGTGGTGGTGGAGAATGAACAGATCCTGCATCCTCATAATCTGCCATGCTGTCTCCGTGTGACTGATTTAGTGGCCTTTTTAGAACTCTGTGGGATAGACAAGCAGACCTGAACAACACACCTTCTCTGGTTTGCCTCTTACCTTCCTTCTCAAGGCAGGGGAAGGGTCCCTCAGTCCTATACTCCGAGAAACCTGAATAAGACTTACTGATCAAAGACTGAGGCCTAAAGATATGGGATCCTTCTGCTTTTCGAATGTAAGAACTCAAAACGAGAGCTTCAATCAGTTTTGTCATGTTTGAAGCCAGAATTTAGACAGAAGGAATGAAAATGAGATTACAGATTAAGTAAGTACTTTCCTTTAGTTTTGAAGCGTAATGTCCTCCCCGTGCACCCCTTGGACCAGGCTTGCCCCCCATGCTTGCCACGCTGCCTCCTGGTCTCAGGGGCTTTGGCCTCGATACTTCATCGGTGCCTTGAGACCCATTCAAGAACAGCACTCTGTATGAAGTGCGCATTTCCCCCAGGCGTACTTCCTGAACGTTTTGTCCCTGCTCTGCTACCTGACAGAGTAGCAGCTTGTCTCAGAGTAACCTGACATGCCTCAGTCTCCCTCCTCCACATGTTCTTTTTGAAGAGTCGATGAGTAAATGCAGGTACAATGTACTTAGAAGACTGTCAAGCATTTCTCTCTGGACCTACTAGAGAATAAAGTTTTTTTTTTTTTAATTAAGAAACAGATTATTAGAAGATACTGCTGAAGACAAGGATCAGGGCACAAATGAGAGCCATCTGTTTTAAAACAGAGATACCGCAGGACACTTGAGTAATGCAGGGGGAATTCTGCAGATGTTTTCTCCTGTGAAGCAGCTTGGAGTTGCACACTCCAAGACTCTGGAATCTCAGGGTCATCCAGAGACCCAGCGCCCTGAACATTGAATCCCCAGGGAGTTGGTGTTGCATAGCAGAAACTGTTCTGTCTCCATCCTCGGGAGGAAAGAGTCTAGGGGCTTTAACTTTAAGGAGAGGAGGCAGAAGTTCGGAACGTTACTCACAGCCTTATCTCTCTGTTTGACACAGTCACAGCCCACACAGAGCTCAGGCAGGTGGCTCCCCAGCCTGTCCTATTCCTTGAGGTCCCTTGTACCCACAGAGGCGTAGTTAACTTTAGGTTTCAGAAACTTACATTCCACCTAAGCCTGCATCCCAGAGATCTGCCTGCCTCTGCCGCCCAAGTGCTGGGATGAAAGGCTCTCGTTGGTGGTTTTGGTTTCCCATGACTCTCTTCTCCTACCACTGCAGCTTGCTGTTAGTGTACCATTCATTTATAGCGTTAATTCTTTAAATCTTTTATGTTTTTCTGTTCTTTACACATGGATGTTCCTACGAAGGGAGTGTCAGATCCCCAGGAGCTTGAGTTGGAGATGGTTGTGAGACACTGATGGGTGCTGGAAACCAAACTTGGGTCCTCTGAAAGAGCAACAAGTGCTCTGACATCAGTGTAGCCCCTGGTGTGAGTCTTCACTGCAGATGTATTTGGGAAAAGATGGTTGTATAGTGTGTTTCACAGATTGAAACCTATTTCCAATTCCTGTCAATTTGAAAATATGTGTTCATGGGAATGAATGTAGGCATTGGGCAAGTCCAGAAATTCCTAACTTCCGTTTCGCCTCAGGCCATCATCTTTGTCTTGTAACAGGGTGGTGTGACTTTATGGTGTATGTTACACGCTGACACAGGCAGTTCCAAACTTTGCCACTGAGAACACTGCTCTGAGTGAGTTGTGTATGCCATGATAGCAAGTCAGTGGAGCAGGTGAACTTGGGGATCCTGTGTGCTTTGTCTTACACGTGGCAGTGGGGGAGACGAGAACTATGAGAAGGGCGATAGAAGAATTGTCTTGGTAAATGTAGTAAATTTGGAACGAACTCTTTTGGCTCCTGATTTGTTGCTGAGCAGCATTGTCTTCCGTCACGTGTGATTCATACAAACTGCTAATGCTCTAAAGTGTTGCAATTCCTGTGGCTACGAGTCCATGTAAATATAAAGACCCACACCCTTTATATTATTGCAGTGAAGGGAACAGGAGGCAGTGGGATGGAGAAATGTAAGTTTGACATGTCTGATTGGAGTGATAGGAATTCTTTTCCAATTTTTGGGAATTAAAAAATTCAATTAAAATTTTCCCAAAGTATGTCTTTAATCAGTTTTACACTTTACATAAAATTATTTAAGTTTAAAAATTGATTACAGATCTATGTACAAGAATTAAATATATCTCTGTCAGTAGTATCTCTGGCAAAGACAAGAATTATTTTTATTTAAAAAGAAAGTACAAGAGTAATACATATAGATTTAGTTTTGTTGTTTTTTGGTACTATAAAAGCTTCACCATTTAAGCATACGTTTAAGATGGAGGAGAGCATGGCCATGCTTCTGGAGTTTCTTGTGAGCCATAGATAGCCTATGTATGAATGTGAGAATGGCACTTGATGATTTAGATACACTGTATCATTCTATTGAGTATATATTTAAGCTTCTCATCTCATGGATTGATTTTATATCTGGGCTCTTTCATTTATAAATAGAACACTGCTGTGCTACTGGAGAGTAAAACAATATTATTAAGCTATATAGGTTATACAAATTATATATATTATATGTAAAACAATATTTAATTCAGACTTAAGGAAATAGGTTCACTGTAGACACTGTAATATACATAAGAATTAAATCATATAATTCTAACAACTGCTGTTAATATCTTGGTATGTTTCTTTTGCTTTTCTGTCCTATGTATATTAAACATGTATTGTATGAAAGATGATGGCACATACAGATTTTTCTATTTAGTTTTCATTCTCCTGTTTCATTGTCATTAAGAGTTTGTGGTAAATATTTCATCATGTAGAATTATGCAAATTGATCCATTATTATTGAACATTTCTGTCATTTGCTGGTTTTTGCCATTACAGGTAATAATGTAATTAATATCTTTGTGCATAAAACTTGGCTTTCATTTCAAAATTATGTCCCTGGGATGGAGCTCTCAAAGTAGAATTTCTAGATCAAAGTATGTGAACATCTTAGAAGGGTGTTGCTCCGTGCTGCTGAGTTCTTTTGCAGAGAAATTACATTAATTGGTATTTTCACCGGAGGCTTCTCAGGGTCTACTGGCATTTGAACTGAGTTTGGTAATTTGATTGGCAAACAATACATTTTAAAATTCCCAGTAAGGTTGAACATTTTAAAAACAGGCATCTTATTTGTCATCACTATTTTGTGAGTTGTTCTTGGCCCTTTTTTCTGTTGCATTTCTATAAGAATGTCTACATCTTTGTTTGTGAAGAATAAATTAGCTATTAAAGATACTATGCTTTTCATATTGCTGCCAATATTTCTCTAGATTTGTTGAGCATAATTTTATAATTTTTGATGTGTAGAAATGTCAAAGTTTTATATATTAAGTGAAACCAATCCTTACTATTATGTTGATGAGAATATTCCTGATTCACAAATAAGATGAATAACCAAGTTTTTTTTCCCTTTAAACTTTATGACTGTTCATATTTATCGTTGGAATGCTCCAAAAAGTATTGTGTGGTAGAATTTTCAAGCAATTTGTTTTTGTTTCCAAGTATCACCAGAAAGACTGATGGAGTCCGATTTCTCAGAGAATGCTGGTCCTCTCTTCATTAGGTTCTTATTTTTCCAAGGGCCATCTTCTGCAAAATCACTCTGGTTGGTTGTTAGATGCTTTTGTCCCCTCTAATCCTCCATCGTCATTTTGATAGCAGTAGGCAGCACTGTTTCTGCTCCTTCTTACAGCGTGTGTAACTCACATATCTATTCCACATTTATTGATCAGGCCAGAATTCTATAGCTGTTGAGAGGACTAATAATGGATATCCATGCTTTGCCCATGGTTTTTAATCAAAATGCTTTTACTGTTTTATCTTTAAATACTCATAGGAAGAAGTATTATCTTGGGCTCTTAAAAACAATCTGGCACTCTGTTTTATCAATGCCTGTTTGGCCTCTGCAGGGTCTGTCTAGAAGTTGTTTGTAAGATGAATTTTTGTGGGTGAATCACACTTTGTTAGTGACTTACATCGTAAATTCCAAAGTGTGTCTCTAGAGGAAATGCGTCAGCCTGAAGAAAAAAAAAAAAAAATTGATGCCAGAGTATTTTTTTCCCTCAAAAGGCAATAGAACATTTTCTTAATCACCACTTGGAGGGGGCGGGGTCAAGCAGAGAGATGGAGCTTGAGAGTGTGTTCAGAACCTGTCAGAGTCTGGAAATCTGGAGGGTGTAATTGAACTAGCCTCAGGATTCTTCTGATTGACCATGTGACCTTAATGACACCTTCAGTTGACAAGCTAGGAAACACGTGTGAGTGCTGTCTTATAGACCTCATACATGGCAGCCGTCTCGCACACCAGCCACCGGGTATGATATGGTAAACTGTTTTTAATTTCCAGTTAACTTTAAACTGAACCTTTAATGGCTTCATATGGCTCGTGTCTACCACATCAAACAATGCAGATCTATTACTGTGAATTCTAAGATCATTGATAGTTTGTGAACTGTGGCTCTGGCTATGCCTGCAAATTTCTGTTATCTTCCTGTATTTTAAAAATTTATCAACGGAGAGATTGGGGAGATCTTGGGTGTGCTTCAAGTCTTGAATAATTGATAACATTGTCACCTCATTAAGGTTATATGGTCATTTAAGTATAGTATGCTGTTCTCTAATTGACAAGACAAACGTGCACATGTGTTTTAAGGGTGACCATGAAGCCCCTTTCCTTTTGAAGCCAATGGGTTAGTGGCACCAAGCACATTGACATCTGAGCAGCAAACTTCTCTGGCACTGAAGAGTTGGTTGTGGCAAATTCAACTTACTACTCAGAGGCCCAGGAGCTCTTCTGTGGAACTGACCTTTTAAAATGTGCTCATGTGCAGTTAAAATTCATGTTTAAAAAGCATCTCCATTTTTGAGGCTGATTGTATATATTTTTATTTCAAATATTTCCTTATCTTGTGGTTCGGCTACTATAGGAACAGTCAAGGGAAAAGGAGTGGTCCACACAGAACTGACTGGTGTGTTGGGAAGCCTTGAATGATGCTACTCTTTGAGGCTCATTAAAACTTTTATATTTGCCCCAGTCATGTTGTCTCTGAAAGTTTTGCCGTGAATAACTGAGCAAGGCGAAAATATTTTATAGCAAACTGCAATAGCGATTACAGGCTTTCTGCTGCAGACCATGACTAACGTATACACTAGGGCTGGTCAACTTGGAGAGTCAGGGGCTGTGGAGTGGAAGGAGATGGAAAGAATGCACAAGCCAGAGATTGGAGAAGACCAGGGCAGACTTTAGGAAGAAATCCTTCTGCATATGAGTAGTATTCAGAGTTTGCCCATGCTCTAGCTCGCCTGTATATCTGTGAGATTGTAAACACTGTCTGTGTACTGAGGTTTAAACACGTTGGCAAGGTTTGTTTGGGAGTAGGAAGGGACATGCCATGACATTTTAAAACAAGAGAAAGAGATGGGAAGTGACGTTCAGTGCTGTGGGTGGGGATGGCACAGGGGACCCTCCAGTGCTTGCTTCTGGTTTAATATTCTGAAGCTTTGTGCCAGTGACCGGATTTCTTTGTAGCGTTAAGTTTTGGGTTTTGAAATATGTCATGTCTTAATATGGACTTTGATGACATGGCCAGTGCTGGGTTAAAATAATTCCTTTCTTCAGAGGGAGATGGAGATGCTCATTTCTAGAGACTTCTTAGGGTTTGTATATAAACAGATTTTAAAGGATCAGTTCTTTGCCAAATAATAGCTAATTTTACCTTAATTCTTTTGTGACTGTGTTTGATTAGGAGAGATTAAAATCATTGTAGGTACACATTAATTGGTTTAAGGGACCATGGATTTTAATGGACATGACTTACTGAAAAATATAAAATATAATATAAAATATATGACCAGTCTCTTTTGAAATCCCATTTTTACTTTTTTTTTTTTTTTTTTTGGTTTTTCGAGACAGGGTTTCTCTGTGTAGCCCTGGCTGTCCTGGACTCACTTTGTAGACCAGGCTGGCCTCGAACTCACAAAGATCCGCCTGCCTCTGCCTCCCAAGTGCTGGGATTAAAGGCGTGCGCCACCACCGCCCGGCTGAAATCCCATTTTTAAAGGAAATACACTGAAGATTACCTCTGATTTATGTTTATCCTTCTGAATGATTTTCTTTATGTATAAAAGTTTGAAAAGACAGTTAAGGGGGATCCAAGATGGAGGTGGCCCGCAAGGACGCAGTTTGATCTCGGGGTAAACAGTCACAGGGCAGCAGGTGTTGCAGAACGGTGTACAAACGGGTCTGGGCGGCTCAACCCCCCTGGGTCTCACCCAACTACCCAGGGACCACTGGGCGTCCCTGGGCAGGACGCTCCCTCCCACTCTCAGACACGCAAGGAAGCCGCTGAATCCGGGAATCGGGATCCCCTCCCCCACCAGGAGAGACATGCTGGGTAAGTTCCAATCTAATATCCAGTGGGCAGATTCATACCCCACACAGAGATACTCTCCAGCCTGCTGGGCACCCCCAGGTCTCACACAGACGATATGGCTATCTGGCGAAGGGTTGCGACCCGTGGAAGTGCATGCAGGTTGGCTGCAGAGTGCCACCAGGCTGCAGATTGCGACCCACTGCAATATATGGGAGCTTAGTGGACTGTGGCATCACTTGCCAGTTTCCAGACCCGGGCCATGGGAGTGGCAAGGCTATTGGGGGTGAAGGCAGATTTACCCACCACAGGAGCCAACCCTGGGCAAAATGTGAGGTATTTGCAATTGTGGTCTGTTGAACTTTTTTACTAGTATTGGCCCTTTTGGCGGGGAACCAGAGCTTGTGTACAGCTCCACCCCCTGGATTAGTTAAGTCTCCACCTAGGAGGCGGGGCTGAATGACTCACCTTACAGGGGTGGAGTAAGGCAATTGGACTCCTACACCAACACGCCCCCTTTGGACCCAAGTCCAGAAGACAGCTAAAAATTTCCAAATGGCCAGAGGCCCCAGACAAAATCAGAGCGGAATGACTCCAACAAAAGAAAGCAATGCTGTTGCATCCAGCCTGGACCACCTCACCACAGCTGAAACACATGAAAACGATGACAATTCTACATTACGGAAAGTGATAGAATCCGTTCAAGAAGAACTTAAATCTATGAAGGAATTCAAAGAAGCCACAATTTCACAAGCGAAAACAACAGATAACACCATTAGAGAGCTCCAAGCCAAGGTGGCTCAACTTGAACAGGAAAAGAACAGGGCAATGAAAGATTTCCAGGCAAAAACAAGCAAACCGGAACAGGAAATGTACAAAACGAATAAAACCATTCAAGACATGAAAATGGAAATGGAAACAATAAAACACAGAGTTAAAAGTGGAAATGGAGAATCAAGGGAAGAGAAAAGGAACTACAGATATGAGTATCAAAAATAGGATGCAAGAGATGGAAGACAGGATCTTAGCATGGAAGATTCGATGGAAGAAATCAGTACAACATCCAAAGAAAATGAGAAAGCTAAAAAATCTCTCACCCACAACATCCAAGAAATCAAGGACTCAATGAAAAGACGGAACCTAAGAATTATAGGCATAGAGGAAAGAGAAGACTCCCGACTCCATGGTCCAGGAAATATCTTCAACAAAATCGTAGAAGAAAACTTCCCAAACCTAAAGAAAGAGATGCCAATAAAATTCCAAGAGGCTTACAGAACACCAAACAGATTAGATCAGAAAAGAAACTCCTCTTGCCGCATAATAATGGAAACTCCAAATGTACAGAACAAAGAAAGAATATTAAAAGCTGTAAGAGAAAAAGGCCAAGTCACATACAATGGCAGACCCATCAGAATCACACCTGACTTCTCCTCAGAAACTTTAAAAGCTAGAAGGGCCTGGACAAATGTCCTACAAGCCCTGAGAGAACATAGTCTGCCCAGCCAGATTACTATACCCAGCAAAACTCTATCAACATAGAAAGAGAAAACAAGATATTCCATTACAAAATCAAATTTAAACAATATCTACCCACAAACCCAGCCCTACAGAAGATCCTAGAAGGAAAATTCCAACACAGAGAAGATAACTACACCCAAGAAAACAGAGGAAATAGAAACCTCCACAGCAACTAAACAAAAAGAAACACAAGACGACCAGCCATACCAAAATAATGGGAAATAACAACCCCTGGTCACTAATATCCATCAACATCAATGGACTCAACTCGGCAAAAAAAAAGACACAGACTTACAGACTGAATCCGTAAACAGACCCTTTTTACTGCATACAAGAAACACACCTCACTATTGAAGATAGACACTATCTCAGAGTAAAGGGCTGGGAAAAGGTTTTCCAAGCAAATGGACCCAGGAAACAAGCTGGAGTAGCCACCCTAATATCAAACAAAATAGACTTCCCATTGAAGTTAATAAAAAAGGACAGAGAAGGGCATTACATACTCGTTAAAGGAAATATCCAACAAGAAGTCATCTCAATATTGAACATCTATGCCCCAAATACAAGGGCACCTACATTTATAAAAGAAACGCTTCTAAAACTTAAATCGCACATCGATCCAAACACTTTAATAGTGGGAGACTTCAACACCCCACTCACAACTATGGACAGATCATCAAGACAGAAGCCAAACAGAGAAATAATGAGTCTTAACAGAGATCATGAACCAAATGGACCTAACAGATATCTACAGAATATTTCACCCAAACACAAAAGAATACACCTTCTCAGCACCTCACGGAACCTTCTCCAAAATCGATCATATAGTTGGACACAAAGATAGCCTCAACAGATACAAGAAAATTGAAATAACCCCTTGTATCTTATCAGACCACCATGGAATAAAGCTGGACTTCAATAGCAAAAGAATCAACAGAAAGTCTACACTAACATGGAAATTGAACAACTCTTTTCTAGAGGACCACTGGGTCAGGGAAGAAATAAAGAAGGAAATCAAAGGCTTCTTAAAATCCAACGAAAATGAAGGCACAACATACCCAAACCTATGGGACACAATGAAAGCTGTGCTACGAGGAAAGTTCATAGCACTAAGTGCCTTCAAAAAGAAAATTGTGACAGCTCATATTAGCAAATTAACAGCTAAACTTTGTGAATTGGAAAAAAAAGATGCAAACACTCCCAAGAGGAGCAGAGGGCAGGAGATCATCAAACTCAGAGCTGAAATCAACAACTTAGAAACAAAAAGAACTATACAAAGAATCAATGAAACCAAGAGTTGGTTCTTCGAGAAAATCAACAAAATAGACAGACCCTTAGCCAAATTAACTAAAAGACAGAGGGAAAAAACCCAAATCAACAAAATCAGAAATGAAAAGGGAGAAATAACAACAGGCATTGAGGAAATCCAGAGAATATTTGGATCCTACTTTAAAAATCTATACTCCACCAAATTTGAAAACTTAAGTGAAATGGAAATTTTCTTGATAGATTCCACCTACCGAAGCTAAATCAAGATCAGATAAACAGATTAAACAGCCCTATAACCCCCAAGGAAATAGAAACAGTCATTAAAAATCTCCCAACCAAGGTATAAAGCTATATTCAATAATCTGTCCTTTTTTCTTGATCTTTCCTATACTATGTCTATGTCCCATTTTTCTCAAGTCTGTTCACTCCTATATAGGAGAGAAAGGAGGATACAGAAAAGAAAAAGAGAGAAGTCCCTGGGTCTAACCTCCAAAACCCATTTAACAAGACCATTTAACAGCTTGTAGTCTTTTCCCCTAAATAACAAAATTTTCTATTATCTATCAAATAACCAAAGGGGGAGAACACCCTCCCCACCTTCTGGGGATGGGACGTTGTTCTCTTAAAATGACTTCCTGCTGATTTGGGACGTAGTAAACCTGTTTGGGGCCCAAATAAGAATGGAAAAATGGTTAAAAATGTTAATAGAATCATTTGATGTTCAGTCCTTTTGTGCTCAGCTATTTAGATGTCCTAAGAAGTTCATAGACAGAAGCTGATCTTCAGAGCTTTACTGAAAGATCTGGCTGGAGTAGTCTGTGGAGCTGAACGATCTTAGCGATTTTGAGTTGTTGTGGTTGTAGACTTTTGAGGAAACTGCTATTGAAGAAGTCTGCAAGGCTGGATCATCTGGGCCACTCGTCTTCTTTGGTGTCTGATCTGTTTTCTGCTGAGGTTGCCGTTGTACAGTTGTCCCTGGGTTCCTTGAATGGATGCTTTAAATCTCCTGGAAAGATAAGAACAGAGCCCTGCCCTAATCCTAACTCTGGGACAATTACCTTTTTTTGGGGTGGGGTCAGGTAATATTTTTCCTGGAGCAAATTTGGTTTTTTTGATAATATATAAAGTATTACCTTTCAATCCGGATTAAAGAAGAAATTATTTGTATACTGATACAAAATTAATATTATATTTGGGTAAATTGGTATTGATCATTGTATATTAATGCAAAATTAATATTGTATAGGGCTACATTGGTATTGATCTTTGTATATTGATACAAAATTAAGATTATATTTGGCCACAATGGTATTGACCCTTGTATGTTGATGTAAAATTAAGATTGTATTGGGCTCCATCGGTATTGATCTTTGTATATTGATACAAAATTAAGATTATATTTGGCCACATTGGTATTGATCTTTGTATATTGATACAAAATTAAGGGTAACGCTTCTCAAAGGTACTGTTCGTAGTAATACTTAAAAATGAAATGTCAAGTTTTGACCTCTCACTACCAACCGACATAAACTGTTTAGGATAATTAAGAAACGGAAACTAATAGTCATGAAAACGTGTCATTTTGTTAGTTACTATGACAGTCTATCACAGTTATTTTCTAAGCTACTCAGAAATCAAGTTGCTAAGAGACAAGCAATATTTGCTTATCTAAATATAAGAGATAGATAGGGCATCTTCAAAAACCTCAAAAGATCTGCAGAATATGGCATTCAAAGATGTTTTCTTAACTTAAGATTTTTTGATATCGAGACATGTCAGCTCCTGACAGCACCCCCTATTCTACTCCAAGTAGAAGATGAGCATCGAAGAATCTCCAGTGGGAGATGATT
>CAJQZJ010032031.1:8964091-8994643 GCA_907164525.1 Lophiomys imhausi | reverse complement strand
GTGTGTGTGTGTGTGTGTGTGTGTGTGTGTGTGTGTGTGTGTGTGTGTTAACAGTTGTCCCATTTGTGACTGAGCACTCCTCTGTCAAGGGACTCCGGTGATGAGGTCTGAGATCTGTACTAAGTTACTGGTAGAGTTCTACAAATTTAGCGGGCAGTTTGATGTCTATGTCTGAAGGGATCCTCAATGGCTCAGGACCCCCATGTCCAAGTTCTTGGCACAAAGGAGATTTGTTTGCCCTAGAGGGACAGAAGGCAGGGAATAAGAGATAAAGACAGGAGATGAGGGAGAATGGGAAGTGAGCAAGGGAGAGGGACAAAGGACTGCCTCTGGATAGAGAGGAGACAGCCTGGGATGGTGGATTATAAAGGTTAAAGGGGAGATGCCTTCTTAGGATGAGGTGTTTAATTTTAATTAGTCATGTTAATTAGGTGAGGCAAAGAGGGCTGTTGATTTCTGGACTTTAATACTTTGATGGCTGGACCTTGTAGTCAGCCTCAGGAAGAGGAAGTGCCCAAATACGGGAACAGACCTTGGGGGCTAGCTGTGGGAATCTAATCTAATTTTTTTTTTAAGTAAACTAGAGGGAATGGGGGAGAAGGGTGAGGCCTGCCAGAGCCATGGTTGCCATGCTTGAGCTGGATAGAGTCCCTTAAACAGTAGTAGGTTCAACCCTGGGCTTCCAGGTACCCCGGCCATGTCTTTTTGGTCATATGTGCAGTACCACATGTTTCCTTTTGTGGAGTGGGTCTTAAATTCAGTTAGAAAGTGGTTGTTACGCCCATAACATTAATACTAGTGGGCTTATCTTTATACAGTTGTCATAAGAGTTTTGTTTATTAAAAAAACAGTTATGAGAGTGTTTTTGTTTGATCCGAGGTGTGGGGCTGCTTTAGTTACTCCCCAGGTGTAATCAATATGTGCCTCGTGAGCTAGTGTGTGAATTCTGAGGACTGAGGGATAAAAAGCCAGAGCCCTGCGGAAAGAGGAAAGAGGCAGTACAAAGAAGAAAAAGGTTGCTGTTCTCCCTGCTGCTGGTGCTCCCCCAAATTGCTGCTAGTTCTTCCTGCTGCTGTTTCCTGGTTTGCTGGACTTCTGGATATTGTGACTACTGAGACTGGTATTGCCCCCAAAGAACCAATCAGTCCTAATCAACAGGAAGTAGCTCAAAGAGAACTCCATCTATTTTTCCTTCAACCTTCTTTCCCTTGCTAGTGTTGGGGGTGGAGGTTGGAAGGAACAAGGGCTAGAAGGGAGGTAGAGGTAAGTATAGTAAAATAGAGTGACTAATAAAACAAAAATAATAAAAGGCACCTTGTTACATACAGTAGTAATTATTGCTGTTCACAGAGTTCACAACGGGTTAAGACTGTTGATTACTGTCTCGCCCCTTCCAGTACTGTTGGAGTTGGCCAGCAGGGAGGAAGCTTCCTGATCAGTACCAAGTTGGTTTCTCCATGTCTTATGACCAGTGTGTGTGGTACCTTTAGCAGTAGGGCCTTACCATCAAGTTCTAGTGGGCAGCTGGGAACAGTGGCAACAGCCTGGACTGTGTGAGGTCTCCAGGACAGGTCTGACCAATACTTGAGGGAAGTATCTCACATCTAATACTGGCCACTTTATATTGCTATATATGGGAGTAAGCATAATCCACGGTGTCGGATAACTGTAGTTAAAATATTATATTAATGTACAAACACATTTTTAAAAATCAGGAATCTTATAAACTTATATGTTTCCATAAGGCTTTTTCAAACATCCTTAGAATCAGTGATTCTGGACCTGACACCCTCCTCTGCCCTTCTACCCCGTCATCCCACTTAGACTTCCATCTCCGTTAGCTAGTCCCTCTTTCTCCTCCATCCCACCTATGTTCTACAATCCGTCCATGAGATTTGGTATCCCTCCAAGTGCTTCATTCTTGGCTTGGGAGGCTAGCTGCTGTGCTCCGGTAGTTCTGTGAGAGGTCTCCAAAGACCATCTCACCACCATGCACATTTCTAACCTTTGCTTGTCTCAAGTTTGTTCATCCCCCACACTGACTAGAACAGGCTCTCCTGTGGCCTGGCCCATGTAAGGGAATGAGCTGGACCTCGAATGTTGCAGGCACAGGGCCTGTATGCACGGTGGGATAAAGAATTGGGTCCAGGTTTTTAATCTTCTGCCACCTATGGTTTATATACCCGACTACCTTAATTTTGGAAGTGAAAGGCCAAGCCAAGACAGACAAATGTCAAAGTGATGAAAAAGTAATGCTTGAGATTTGATGTCTTAAAAGTTATTAGTGAAATATGGGACTATACTGAGTATATAAAGGACACTTTCAGAAACAAGATTTGGTTGAATCTTCATGTGACCTCAAACTGCAAGTAATAGAAAGGATAAGTCCATCTCTTGCTACATCTTATTTCTTTCTTAGTGTAGTTTTTTTTTCCTCTTAGAAATAAAAGAAAATGACTTTAGGGCAGTAATTAAAATTTTCGCCAGTACAGTAGCAGTCTCTGACATTAAGCATGGATGCTAGATCCCTTAGGTGGAGATACTTCAGCTTGTTAGTTCCAGAAGTAGTCTGAAAGAAACAGTGTTTGAACAGAGAGAGAGAGAGAGAGAGAGAGAGAGAGAGAGAGACCCCTTCTTATTCCTGGCTAGTTGCCTACCCTCTTCAGGTGTCCTGAAAAATGTTCGCTTGTATTGTATTTATTGTTTTAAGAGAAAGAACCATTTGTTGGACTGAAAGGGGGAGCTGTTGGGGGGGAAGATATACCTTAAACTTAAAAAAAAGGGAAGAGGATGGGGTGTTGAGGGGGAAGAGGGTGGAAGGGTGGGACTGGAAGGGGAGTAGGGAGGGGATTGTGATTGAGATGTAACTTGAAGAAATAAAAAATAAATTATTAAAATAAATAAATAAATGCCAAAAAAATCAAACCTTAGTACAGTAAAAGCAAAAATTACTTTGCTTGATTCCATGACAGCATACAAAATGAAGAAATAAGGAGGAAAACCTCAAAGGGAAAGTGGTGAATATTAGGTAGTAAATATTATTCTTTTTGATGAACATCTGCCTCGTTGTTTAGGTGCACTGGATTTTCTTTGCACACTTTTCTTTTTGGTAGCCTGCTTGGAGGAAGAAGTAGAGGAAGTTTGACCTTCGAGAATCGATAAGGATTGAATGAAGGCAAGAGAGAGTAGCGCACTTGCCCAGGGATCAGCCTACGTGTGGTGCTAATGAGACAGAGGTCAGGAGTCAGACCTCTCGAAGCACACTGGACAGAATCCACACTGTAGAAATCCTCCTTTCTGGGTGGGAATTGAAGCACCAGGAAGTGTAGGGGCTTTGTGGAGGCTTATGGAAGACTGCAGGTAGAGCCAGTCTCCGGCCTCTCTCAGTCAAACCAGGCATTTTAACACATAGTAGTGATGAGCTTGTAGGTGTGCCCACCTGGGAAGGGCAGGTGAAAAGCAGCTGAAGGTGCATCTAGGATTGTGTTCTTGATACTGGGGGTGGGGTGGGGGGCTTTGTAAGGCTTGACTTTTGGAAGTATTTTATCATGAGGAAATGAACTAGGTGATAAACAAAAGGTGACCTGCAGCATCACTGTCCTGTCTTCATTGTCATGAAAAGTTGGGTATCGTCTGTCAACTGTAGTGACAGTATGAATCAAAAAAAGGACACGACCCATGTGCCCTCTTAGGTGGGATGCACAGGATGCCAGTGTTGGAGCTGGATGGAATGCCTCCTGTGTCCATACTGAGTGGAAGTGTTTGAGAACTGCTTTTTGAATCAAATTGGTAATTTGTAGGTGAGGGTACAGCCATGATAGGTAAACTCCCAGCTCTAGCTAAGAAAAAAGGTAGGCTGCAGTTCCTGTCCTACGATCCTTATACTGCCACCACTGTTCCCACCCTAATGTGGTTGGCTATGTAGTGAGCTCAGAAAATAACCACCTTCCAAATGGAAGAAGGAAAATGGAGACAATGGGTGTCACACAGGTTGGTTGTAGAAGACGCTCATTACTCCATGGCTGGAATGGCATGTGTGGGACATGCCAATACATTTATCTCGGAGACACCAGAGCAGCATCAAGAGTCACAGTGTACCATTGGAGGCCTGGGGCCATATCAGTGGTGGACAGTGTGTTTAGCATTTGTGTGGCCCTGGACTCACCCAGCACTAAAGGGAAAACAGGAAAAGTTGGGCACAGTCACAGCCTTTGGATTTTCAGTATAAGTTTGTTGTTACTTTGACAACCTTCTCCATGTGGCTAAGTCTATCAAGACGCAGATTTCTTTGTGTGTCTTGACCCCTTTGATCCACCCTCTAGCCTGACACATCCCATGAACTTTCCTGGTGGATTTTGGAAAAAAAAATGTGTATGGATATATCTCACATTTAATACTTTTTGACTAGCCCCTTGGGGCAGGTACCATTTGCAGTGAGAAATTGAGACTTGAAAATATTCTAATGCCAATTGCCGGGGAAACTTTCGTGAATGCACCGGTGTTTACAGAGCTGGAGCAGGTTGCCTTCATAGGGAATGGGTGTTATGATGACAGCATCATTAGTGCTCTAGCTAAAACCCAGTCCTGCTACTTAGAAGACCCCAGTGTGCAGCATTGCTTATGCACACAGAAATAGTGTGTCTCTGGGCTTTACAGGACAGGAGAGTCCAGACGTCAGGATGTTAAGTTAAATAATAAGGGGATCGAGCCTGTCGTGGTTTGCAGGCAATGCCAGGCACCTGTGTTCGCATGCATTTTCCTCCCGAAGCCGTGCATCCCGTGTGTGAGTCAGTGGGAGGTGCCTCAGTGCAGGTGCCACATCAGTTTGTCAGAGCTGGTTCCTTGCCTGCCAGCCTCCTGTTGCTGGGGGTCACATCCTGTTCATCTTCGGTTACAGCAGTTGCTTGTGATTTATTGGTGAAAGTGACAGGTGTTACTTTGAAAGGAAGGCAGAGCCTTTATCTAATGAAAAGCCTGGCTGTCTGTGGAACATGACCATCGGATGCCAATGACGCCTGAGGTGCTGGAGCCCACAGCTCTTCCATCCACACTGCTGGTGCTGTCAGAGCTCAGTGCACCGCCAGTGAGGCCAGGATGAAACTCTTGAACTCTTCTCAATGTATCCCCCTGCCCCGACTTTTCTTTTTTATTGGCAAATGAATTTTTAGGTAGCAAGCATTGTTTCAAGATGGTGTCGCTATGTTGTATGCCAAGAAATGCCTTGAACTGCTAACTTGTCATTGCTGTCGACAGGAAAGTATGCAATTTGGAGTTGGACGGGACTGGATGTGGCTTTGGGTTCTGCCTGACCTTTACTACCTAGTTAAGTCTCTGTGATTTCCCCATTTTGAGCTTCTAGTCTAAGAGCAGTTCCCCCATTTCAGGATTTCTTGTCAGAAAATAAAAGTACAGAAAATGATATTGATGGGAATTAGTATATGAACTCTATATTGTAAACCAAAGGATTCCTTTAATATTTTTGGCAGATTTTTTTCCCCTGCATGGTTTTCATTATCTTTTGCAAATTCCAGATAAATTTACTACAAAGGCAAGCTGTTTGCTCTTCACCTTCGAAGAGTTTTTAATCACTCATCAGCTAAGTAAACAAATTAAAAAAAAAACACCCTCAGATTCTTTTTTAAATGCGAAGGTTGAAAAGCACCTTGTGGGCTCAAATTGGAACACCCTGTTCAGCAGCCGAAGTGGATGAGTCAGCAGCACCGGACATTTTATTTCTATAGAGTCACTGTGAAAGGCTCCCTAGGCAGAGGACATTCTGACCTTTTGTGAGCAGCGCCTTTTTGCCTCTACAAGCACAATTTTGCTTTTGTGCCTGTGGGCCAACCATACCAAAGATGCTCTACTAGCCCAACGGGCAGTAGAATTCAGTGCCTATTTAGTGTCTCTGGTGCACTGTGCCAGGTGCCTCAACTTCCCAGTGCCCACAATTCTCCAGCAGATAGTGGGACCAGATGGGGAGGGAGTGGGGGGAGAGCTGTTTGTTAGGAGAAGCGAGTAGTTCTGGACCTGAAATCGATGGGGTGCCAGCATGTAGGCTGTGAGGCAGGAGAATATCGCCAGCCCTTCTATAGCATATTGTTCCATCCGCACCATCCCCAGCAGCTCTGGGTCCTCAGGGCCCAAGGCACAAGCCGCAAAGCCACAGACCTCTTCTGCATCTTGTTGGCAAGTAAGTCGGGAAGGTCATCCCACATTAAGGGCAGAGAAAATTAGACCCAGCTTCTCAGTGGGGCCGTGATGAGGGATTTGGGACCCTCTTTAACTCATCACACAGCGTTTGTTGACAGGAGAGCCTCTGAGAGACCTCGAAGGGAAAGGGTGGAGGGACACTGGGTATCTATGACTGGTGACCAAGTTTGGTCTGAGACAAAAGTCAAATGTCCATTAGCTGAAGGTGTCAGCGTATGATGGGTCTGAGTCACTGGCATGGGAAGTGGGGCACAGAGTGTCTTCCTAGAGTTCCGTTGCTCGGAGGATGTCAGCTAAAGAGGAGCTCAGGGAAGCATAGGTTGGAGGCCCTGGCTTGTTTAGTTTGTGAGGATGGCGAGGTTGCCAGTGGCCTGTTCTGTTCCAAGTCATGATTGTGCCTTTTTGTTCATGTGCCCCATTGGCCTGGTTACATAGTCATGGAGTCCTGTTCTGTCTCCGTGATAAAACTTTCTCCTGGGCTTGGTGCTTCTGTCCAGGCCTAAGAAGGGTGGTTTCCACTCGCGGGCTCTGCCTCAGCTTGCTTTTTGTCACCTCTCTGCACCCTTTTCTTGAACAGTCCTCCCGTGCATTCTCTTGGTTTTTGCTAATACCCTACAGCAAAGGCCCCTAGACCCATGGCAGCTGTCCTCTGCACACCTTCTCAGTAACTCTGTAACTCCAGTGCTCTTTTTCGAAGCACCCCCCCCCCCCACCAGCCCAGAGCCTCTCTGAGTTTTCCTGTCTCTGTCTATTCTGTTGGATTGTTTTGGATTTTCCTCCTACACAGCACAACCTGTGGAGCATTGTGTAGGTGTGAACCTGGAGCCCACACCTGATGCTGCATTAGAATCTCTGGGGTATAGCTTTCTATATTTTTTTATAAGACTTTCTAGTGATACTGAATTTTTATGCCACCCAAGACAATGCTAAACATTCTTTATCACACCCTAGCCCGTTTCCACCATTTTGTTTTGATTCAGCCTGTGGAATTTCCTGGGCTCATATAACAAATGAGCCTGATGGCTTGAAACAGCAGGCATTAATATTTTCACAGTCCTGGAAGGCTGAAGACTGAGATCAAGGTGTGGACAGTACTCTGATCCCTCTGATGGCTTCAGGGGGAGATCCTTCTTTGTTTCTTTCAGCTCTAGGAGGGTCCAGGCATTCCTAAGAGTCTGCCTGTATAACTCTGGACTCCCCCTTCATCTTTGAATGGTCTTTCCCTCTGTTTTTAAGTGCCTCGTGAAGGTACTTGTTACTAGAATTAGGTCCCACCAGCAGCTCAACATGGCTTCATTTGGAGAGCCATTGCCTTTTTCTGAAAGGTCTACTCACAGGCTCTAAGATGTGGCTGTATCCTTTTGGGGGGCAGCACTCATCTACTGTCTGTCCCCTCTGGGCAAGGATGATGCTCTCCACTGATCATGCTAGTCCGTCCTGCACCTTGCACTACTAGATTACTTTGTATGTCCTTTCACACTAACTGAGCAAATCCTACCAGGCTCTATTCTTCTCCTTAGGGTAGGAAACCAAGGTGCTTGTCCTGGAGTGTCCTGCTGTTGTAATCTCACCCTGTCTGTTTTTCCCACCTTTCCACAGCTTGCACTTTGCTGGAATCTAGAACTTGGAATTTCTTCAGTCCTCCTTGCTTTGTATGTGTTCCACATTTCGTTTTCTGGCTTAGATTCAGGACAACTCCAGAGTGTCTTCCCCTGCTCTGTGTGCTACTAGCCTCTTGTCCCGTGTGTTTATCACACTGTTGTATCTTTTGCTCCTTCCAAATAGAAGGCTCTGTGAAGGCAGGAAGCTGGCTCTCATCATTGTAGCTCTAGAACTGGACACTATAAATATTGAATGAATGGCTTAGGAGCTTAATCTAATTAGAGACTCATCTCATCTTTATCATTGCTTTTCCATCACTATTGTGTTTCCTGTAGTATTTTTCACTTGTCATTGTCTAGATATATTAAGTAGGCAGTCTGCACATACACTAGTTTATTTGTTTAACCCACGGTATCTGTACATCTAAGCACAGACACAGGCAATTTAAATTAAATTGTTTCTGCATGTGTTGGCATTTCTGACTTCCTCCTTTCATGCTGGATATAACTTTGAGGCTATAAAAAAGAATCTCATGAATAAGGAAGGGTTAGAGTACATCTGAATCAATAAAAGCCCTTATGGATTCTGTTTCCCCTCACTTTTTGCTTCAGCCAGAGTGTGAGATTCCCACAACTCTGTGTTTATGTGGCTCAGGCCACCCACAGAAAATGTGTAGTTATCCCTAGTTTTCTGTGTCCTAGAATGAGGATGAGATGTGAGGTAGAGAAGGACGGGGGAAGACATACAAGAGTGGTGCTGAGTCTCACCTGTGAGGGAGGGCAGACTCAGGAGAAGGGAATGCAGTTAGGAGCAGAGAGCTACACTGCACACTTCCCGGGCTGGGTTCCCGACTGGAAGTCTGTGGCTGAGGAAAGTATATGACACAGGAAACCTTGACAGAACTTGTGGGTCTCCTCCGTGCACAGCAGTTGAAATGCTCCTCCAGGTTGTTTGCTGTCTTGGCTTTAACTGATTCACGTTTCCTTGAATATGGGCTACTGGTCCTGAGTTAAGTGATGTCAGAATATCTTAGAGTGAGTCTGTGGTGATTGTCTACTCATGAATACTTGATAATAGTGATTGTAGATTTATGCAAAATGTACATTTTTTTTTTCTGATCTTGCCTTGGGGAAAAAGAGAGGCCTAAAACTTGAAATAAATTATTTCTTTAGTCCAAGAACATCTTTAGGTAGCTGGCATGCCGTTGTGATAGGCATGGAAACAGATTACAGGCACAGTACAAATAGCTTCAGTGGTAATGTAGAACCATTGTCTGGTAGATCTGCTGACTCTTACACGTACATGCAGACCCCTTTATTCCATCAAACCTGTACAGCTTCCAGGGATCTCATCCCACCACACGACACCTCTCTTCTGTACAGCGTGGAAGAAGTAGAGGAAAGCCAAGGGTCTGCTGGATAAGACACTCAAGAGTAGGAACAGGCCCCCAGACCTGTGACCCTTCTCTTGGGTGTTGTCAGAGGACTTTGAGGAGCTGTGTTTACCCTAGTCAATTTTATACGATTCCTTTTCACTTTTCTTGGGAAGAGGTTCTGCCACGGTGCCCGCAAGAGTCTTAGTCAAATCCGCACGGCCGCATGGGATGCTGGTTAAGATATTCTGAGATCAGTGGTTAATCTGTGGTTAGCACATGCAGTTGAAACCAAACCTCCAGCTGTAATCCTGAATTTCTTGAAACTCTGGCATTTGCTAAATATAAGCGGTCTACCTCAGGACTTGCTTACTTTCCAAGCTTTTTTTAGAGTGGGGTAAAACTCATGTATAATTTATACAAGCTGGGTTTTTTTCCTGTTAACCTGGCAGTATAGGGTTCAAACAAATGGGAATGCATACAGGATTAAAAACTTTAAAGAAAGTAACTAAATTTGGTCCTTTTTTCAAATAAGGATCTTACA
This sequence comes from Lophiomys imhausi, assembly GCA_907164525.1. NCBI lineage: Eukaryota > Metazoa > Chordata > Mammalia > Rodentia > Muridae > Lophiomys > Lophiomys imhausi. Next base: position 8,984,915 of record CAJQZJ010032031.1, on the reverse strand, counting down.
GAAAGCATTAACATGATTTGAGAGTAAGAGATGAGGTTTAATTAGCATACTCTTTCCTAACTAGTTCATTTAAAATATTTCTCAAGTGTTTTTTTTTTTCCCCAAGGTCTGTTAGAATGGTACTAACTGAATCAAACCAGCATTCGTATGGCCTCTGCGGAGTACTCATTTGCTTATTTATATCCTTGTCTCTTCTGAAAAAGATTTTCAGAGTCTGTCTTTATAGAATAGGAAACCCATAATCACTTGTCCATCACTTTTAAATGAAGTCTCTGGAAGTGATTTGGGTTCTATTACAGCTGAGGTCTGCTCACAGCCCCCTCTTCTGTGGGGGCTCAGTGAGCAGCTTTCTCACCATTCCCGGACTCCTCTGGCACCAATGTTCACACCTAATGCTTGTAAAACTTACAAGCAACTGAGTTCTTTTGTCTCTGCTCTCTAGGTACAATGGTGCTTTGCCTAACGGTGACAGGGGCAGGAGGAAAAGCAGATTTGCCCTCTACAAGCGGACCAAGGCCAACGGTGTCAAACCCAGCACAATCCATGTGGTCTCCACACCCCAGGCATCCAAGGTAGGTGGGCTGTGGCAAATGTTGCTGAGCACATTTCTTGTCAGCTGCTGTTTCCTCTGGTCCTTTTCATGTAGTCAGACAGAACTTCTCAGCCAAGTGAGGCTGGAGAATGTCTGTGAAGAGCTGTGCTGTGCACTGTGACTTATTCAGCATTGCCTTTGACCTTGACCCACTGGGCGCCCACCGCGTCCTTCTTTCCACCAGCCGTTGCCAATGCTCGAACATATCTGGGGACACTGCAGGATGGCTGGTGGGGAGGGATGGGCAAGGGGTGTCTGAAGTCCGTGCTCCATGTTAGAAAGGCGGGGGCTAGTGTTCATTAAGTTACGGTTGTGTTTGGAAGCTACATGATGCTTTTTATCTTAGAGTTTTGTGTTAAACCTGGATATGAACATCACAAAGACCTGTTATACCCCTTCTCTCAATTGAGCGCAGCATGTGTTTACATTGTCTACGTGTTATTTGGAATTGAATTTGAATGATTAATGTGATGTGAAGTACCCAGGTCTGAGTGATTCAGGATGTTCACTGTGATTACTTCCTCCCGGTAAGTTCGTGATGGATTGAATAAGTATATTTGAACTTGGTCCCCAGTTGGTAGAACTGCTTGGGAAAGATTAGGAGGTGTGGCTTTATTGGAGGAGGTGTTGCTGGGGGTGGGCTTTGAGGTTTCAAAAGCCCATGCTGGGCCCATTTTCTCTTTATCTCTGCTTACTGCCTGTGGATCAGGATGTAAAGCTCGCAGCTGCTGCTCCAGCACCATGCCTGTCTGCTTCCTGCTGTGATGGTCATGGACTAACCTTCTAAAACTTAAGCAAGCCCCCAGTTAAATTTTTATGAGTTGCCTTGGTCATGATATCTCTTCACAGCAGTAATAAAAGAGTAATTAAGACAAAGTTTGAAGAAACAAAATGTTAATTAAAAAAAAAAGGATTCTCTGATATATAAGCAAGAGAAAAATCTTGAGTTTCCAGTCTAGTTGGCAAATTATTACACTTCCATTACACTATGGCAGGGTTTACTGATTAAATGCAGGTTTCACCTGTTAAACCTATGACAAATTTTCTCTCAATAAAATTAGTTATTTGCTATAGAATACTTGCTTTTTCTATAAAATATTAATGTGCTGTTTCTTATGGGGTGAATGGATGTGTTTGTGACTATGGCTTTGAACAACCTGGACAAATCAAGCATTGATTCTGTCTTTACTGAACACCAGCCTTTAGAGAACTTGACACTCCTTGGAGTCCAGCAAAGTGTTTATACACAGCATTAACTGTCATCAGCCTGTGAACACTTTTGGCATTAAGCCCTTATCCCATGCTATGGAGAGGATTTGACAGAATATTCCAGCTCAGATCGTCTGCTGATAATGATGAGTGAATAAAGGACACACTAAGTACCAAAGAGATAGAAAAAATTAATACCAAATGGGCATGTTTGGCTACAGAAAGAAACAGTGAATGTTGGGAGAGAAAATGACATTTTATAAGTAAATCTAGATTTACCAGGATCTGAAGGAAGGACGAGAGAGAACAGCAACAAGTTCTTAGGAGGACATGAGTAGCATTTTATAGTCTGTTGCATTAATTGCTTTTTTTCTCTGACTAAATGCTTGACAGGTCTACTTACTGTGGCTCCGTTCCAGGAGATGCCAGTTTGTGGTGGCAGCGAAGGGACAGTGGCCAAGTGGCTTAGTCCTTGGTGGCTAGATCTTGCAGAGCAACCTTTTGAGTTTATGGTGAATCAAGACGCAGACATGGCACTGGAACAAAGGCTGAGAACAATAGGACTGTTGTCTCCAGGTGACTCCCAAACAGCTCTGCCTCCCTTCCAAGGTTCTACAGGCTCCCTAAACAGCACCATCTGCTGGGGATGAGACACAGGAACCTGTGCAGGACATGCTGAAGTATTTGGTAAAGAAGGAAAACAAGACATGTTTTAGAACATGTGACAAGTGCCAAAATTATTCTTGTAGCAAAATATGGCCCTTTTAATTTTGTATACTATCAACATTCATCTTCCTTTTCTTGTTTTTAATCTGTACTGTTCGCTACTTCTTTTCTTTTCCAAGATAGTATTTTTAGTGATTCTTTGGGAATTTCACATCATGTACCCATTATTTCCCTTTTAAATCAGGAGTTTTATGTTAATAGAATGGCTGACAAAAGCTATAGAAAGCTGAGACTGTAGATTACTTGCCTAGCATGTACAGGGTGCTCAACCTGGTTCCTAGCAAAACACACATACATGCACACACACACACATGCACACACTCGCATGCACGTGCACACACATATGTTGTAGAGACCTTGCTTTGATAATCCAGGCTCATTCTGTGTTGAAATGTAAAAAATTGTAGCAATGGGGTGTATGGGCTCAGTGGCTCTTCCTTCTTCTTTTTCCACCTTTTTTATTGCCTATTTTAGCTTTTATTATTTTACCTTTATGCTTAGATTTTGCTTTAAGATATTTAAATCACATATCTCTTAGTAGTTTTCCATGCCTGCATTTAAACATAACTACCCACAATACTAAGAATTGAGCACATCGGGTCTTGACCGCCTTTGTAATTGGGGAAAAAATTTCTCAGAGCCTCGGGATACTCACTTGCAAGCTAAGCAAATTGACAATAAGCAGGAGCTATAATGTATTTTGGTTATAAGAAAATTATGACTAAGAAAAATAGGAAGGATGAAAGTAGAGAAATCATGATAGAAAGGGTAGAAGAATCAGAATCGGGAAAGTTGAGCAACCCAGTGTTGTGAGAGAGGAGAATGCATGCCCCAAGGAAAGTTATCAGCCCTTCACTACGCAGTGACTTGAATTCAACCATCCCTTGTCCCTGCTAAAGGTTTGCATTTCAGAAGAGAATCTGGTAGGCCAAGCCTGGCCTCTTCATGGCCAAAGAAGACCAGGGATCTTTTGTTGGTGGGGGAGGGTGAGGGGGAAATTGTGTGCGTGTGCGTGTGCGTGTGTGCTAACCACTGGCCTATTGTGGCTTTACTCATCTTCGGACCACTGCCTCAAGGATCTTATACCTAGTAATTTCAGAGTTTTGTTTGTACTGTGACTAGGGACTGAACCTGTTTTCTACTGTCCAGGGACCTGGACCTCAGTCACAAGCTCTGGCCTCCTGAGGCCTCTCAGATGCACACCTTTGTCTGTGTGACCATGCCATTCTTTCTGTTCCATTTGCTCTGTTGGCCCTTTCTGCTTCTGAGTTCCATTCAGTTAGGAATAGTTTCTTCACACTTCGTATTTAAATGAATCTATAACCCAGTAGGCTTTGGGGGACAGGCGGTATTGGGGAGATGAACTCCCAACTCCTAGTGCACCCCTATTACTCTTCCCATCTCCTTAGGCCATGCATTAGACATGCTTTTATTCAGCTGCCATTCCTGTCTTCTCTGTTGACATTACTGATTTACCTTGTCCCTGATCCCTGCCTCCAGGCTGATCTACTACTTCATGCATTTCAGTGACCTAGTGTCTGGCCCAATATTTCTCCTGACACCTTTGTCCTTGTTTATTCCCCCTGCCTCTCTGTTTGGGGGCAGAACAAAAATACAACTTTGCCAACAGTAAAGGCAGTGGGAGATAGAGCTTCTTAGTTGCCCATGAATGCCAGCATTTAAGCTGAGGCAGATCCTGATGGCAAGCCTGTACTATTGTCATATAATCTCTATTTGTATAGTCTTTATTTGTGCACATATTTGCCCTTGGAATAATATGGGTATTCTCTGATTATATAATGTACTTAGAAAGTATCAGAAGTCCTGTTTTATTTCTGGCAGATCTGTTACATAGGCATAAAGCCTCATAATTTATTCACCCATTCATTTATTCAACAAATATTTATCCAGCACCTTCCATGCCCAGGCATCATGCCAGGTATTGGATAGGCTGCCTCGAACAAATACATCAGCATGGAGCTAATCGGTCAGTGTAGGAAACAGTGGAGACTTGTTTGAATACATGTGCAAGTGTGCATTTTGAGAAGAGCTGGGAGGAAAAAAAGCACAAATGTGGACCAGGTAGGCAGGGAAGGGTCTCTTGAGTAAGGGCATATGAGCTGCTGACTGACTGGGAAATGTTGAGGTGGAGCTGATCAGGGGAGCTAATTGACCAGGGGCTAGCCAGAGGATTTGACTTTTTCTGAATGGGAAACATTGGCAAGTATTAAGCCAAGAGAATGGCGTGATACAACCGAGGATTTGTATGATATGGAGAGACTAGTGACCTATGTACTATTATTCCACCAGCAAACAGTCTGGCTGTACGGTACTGATGGGGCCAGCATCTGAAAATGGATATTCTTACTTGCTGCATGTTACATGTAGCAACATTCCACCATAGTTTTTCCCTTCTTAGATTATGTTTTGTAGAAATCTCCTTTTGGGGATATTTTCACTTTCCAAGAGTAATCGGAAATCACTTTTCCCCCCAGTGTGTTTTATGATGGAAAATGTTAGCAGTGTTTGAGGGATGGTTTAGAACAAGATTAAGTCTCATTAACTTGACTGCGTGTCCAGGACCACTCTTTAGCTTGTGTCTTTATTCCCCTTATGTTGCTATGAGAAAGTAGTAAGGCTCGTACTTCAGGGACAGATCTGCTTTTCTTAGCTGTGCTGCCAGCTTGGAGGGTCTGAGTAATGTTACACCTGCATCCTGGCTGTCTCAATGGGGTGGCCATGTAGTAGGAAAAAGGGGAAGTGCAGTTGGGGCTTGTACCAGCGAGGAAATGGAACAGATATCCCGGAGCTGTTCCTGACAACGCTGATTCTTATAGGAACTTACCCAGTCTCTTGAGACCTTACATATTCAGTAAAATTGCAGTCATCCATTCTGAGGGTGGTGTCCATATGGCCTCCCCCTTACAGTGCTAGACCAGGAGCCAAGCTGCCAGCACAGAAGCCTCTGGGGAGAGACCACACCCAAACTGCAGTGGTGTGTTTTGAGTTGTGTAGTTCTAGTTGTTGAGGCAGGATTCAAACTCTTGGGCATCAGTCTGTGAGCATCACAGTGATTGCGGGAAGTGGAAAAGCTGATGTAATTTTCAGTGTTAGCTCATTATATGTGATCCAGCTAATTCGTAAGATTCAGTGTTGCCCACTTTTGAAGTGTGTGTCTTGGTAGTACCGGAAGACGCAGCTGGACTCTGTGCTTCGGGAGAAGCTCTAGTGCTCCAGTGTCTGCACACACTGATGAGGATTTTTAAATAGTTTGGCTTCACATGGTTTTGATTTGTGTTTCCTTTATAGTCACTGTATTATAATTCTTAAGGTAGAAGTGTGTGGTGTTTGGCTTAGTTTGTTTATTTGCTTTGTTTTGTTATTTTGCTGAGACAGGGTATGATGTGTAGTCCAGGTTAGCCCCAAAGTCACTGTTTCCCTGCCTCAGCCTCCTATGAGTCACTCTATTCTCCATTTCATATTTTTTATTAATTTGTATATTTTAGATTCTAATTGCCATTCCCCTCCCTCCTCCCAGTTTCACCCTCCCCCTACTTCCCCCATACCCCCTCCCAACCCGGTACCAATCCCCTCTGGCACATCAAATTGCACCAGGACTAAGTGCCTCCCCTTCCACTGTGGCAAGACAAGGCAGCTCTGCTAGGAAAATAGGATCTAGATGGAGGCAGCCTTGTCCCAGTCAGAGATAGTCCCTGCTCCAATTGTTAGGGGATCCACTTGAGTACCAAGCAGCCCATCTGCCATATATGTGTAGTGTACCTAGAACTGGTCCATGCATGTTCTTTGGTTTTTGGTTCATTCTCTTTGAGCCCCTCGTGTCCCAGTTAATTGACTATGGGGGTCTCCTTGTAGTGTCCTTGACTCCTCTAGCTCCCTCAAACCTTCCCCTGACTCGTCCTCAAGACTCCCAGATTTTCGCCTGATGTTTGGCTAGGGGTCTCTGCATCTGTTTCCATTTTCTGCTGGATGAGGCTTCCTGGATGGCAGTAATGTTGGGTTCCTGTCCAGATCCCTCTCTTCGTCCACTTCCAATGTCCATTTTATTTCCCCTACTTAGAGGGCTTCAAGGATCATCCCTGTGCCCTCCTTGTTACTTAGTTTCTTTGGGTGTGTGGATTGTATCATGGTTATCCTGTACTTAATGGGTAATATCGCTTATGAGTGAGTAAATACCATGTGTGTCTTTTAGGGTCTGATCTTTTCTGGTTCTATCCATTTGCCTGCAGATTTCATGATATCCTTGTTTCTGATTGTGAAGTAGTATTCCATTGTATAGATGTACCACAATTTATTCATCCTTTCCTCAGTTAAGGGACACTTGGGTTGTTTCTAGTTTCTGGCTATTACTCTATTTCATATTTTTAAGTTCAAGAATTAATGAATGAAATTATTATAAATGATTTAATTAATGAAGCATTTTATCATAAACTGTTTTGATAAGGCTTTTCCATTTAGGTGCTGTAAGTATGAATATTCTAAATCTGTAAGAGATGAAAAATGAAATAATAAACCACAGAGCTGAATATATCTTGATTCTCTGCCGAATACAAACCTGAAACAAATCACTTCAATTCTAGAATGAAAAACCATTTACTTCAGTGAAAACGTAAGCACAAGTTAGCGTCTAAAAGGTGACAGTGGCAGCTTGGGAAAGCTCTTTATTTAATGAGTGTTGGTGAAGCAGAGACTTGGTGTCTGAGAGGGCTGAGCGTGCCATGCCGTTCAAATGATTTCCTCACAGAGTATCGACTTCCAAAATAGTTCTTGTAGGAATGGATTGTGTCAGTTTAAATTCAACGTCCTGATCATCACAAAACATATCTACCAAGAGAGAAAAACTTATAAAATCAAAGCAGTAAAATTTGAGTTATCAAGGATGAAGCTCCAGCCGTTTCACAGAGAGGTATAATAATCTACATAAAATACAATATTGAAGACTTTGAAGAGGGCACAATGCCTTTTGTTGATTTCATGGAGCTGGAAGGAGTAATACCTGAAAGATATTAAACTTTACTATGGTCCTCAAGAATTCAAGAAAAGTGACTTCAGCGAGCCATACTTCCAAGAAGACCTTGTGGAGTTTGCACAGATGATGCAGGGGGAGAGCTGGGGAGAAGTCTCTCATCTCATTGGGTGCTGTCTCCCTGGTGTTCTGCTGTGTCTGGATGCTTTGGAGGAGAAGCCAAGGAAACCTCGTAACACGTGTTACTTCCCAGCAGATAAACACTAGAGTTCAGTAGCATTCTAAAGAACCTGGAGTCGCAATAGTGAGGTACTTGAGCCTTGATGGGCCTGTTGTGACTTAGATAAACTTAGCTTGGATGTCCCCTAAAGGCTCGAGATACACTTGTGCAGAAACGGTGAGGCCAGTTGGAAGTTTTAGGACTTTGGCCTTACTGGGTTATAATCTAACTGATGTTATGTGAATATTTTCTTTGTTTTTAGGAATGAGAAATTGTGATGGCTGACATGTACAGATTTAGTTGCCAAGAAATTGCTGACAGAACACATATAGAACCAAATAGAGGAGTGTATGTAGTGACTCAGAATGTATTAGAGAGCCAAATCTGAAAAGAAACGAAAGTAGGAATTCCAGGAGAAAAATATTAAAGTATCCAACAAATTGTATGTGTATGGACTTTATTGAGTACAAATATGAGTAATGCATTAGTTTTTAGTAGTATCTTTTAAATTCATTAATTCCCTAGGACTTGACCAGCTGTTGCTTTCAGAATACTGTGGAGTGAAAGTAAAAATCACATCTAATAAGTAATTTCCATAGCTTAGGTTATAGTGGAAATAGTGAGTTTGGAAATCTCAGTGCGGTTTGAACTACAACAGTCCTGAATGTGCATCAGTGAGCTAAGGGGCTTAGGGCAGCCCCTCCAGCACCCGCAGGGTCCTTGTGTGGAGGGGCTCATCCGCCTGCTTCCGTGAACTAACTGAGCAGTGGAAGAGTTTGGCTGCTTTCGTCAAATCCTAGCTCAGACATTCAGTCACGTGTGCAAATACTTCAAAGAAAAGATCATGCTAACAATTTCTTTTTTTTCCTTTATTTTTTATTTCTTCAAGTTACATCTCAATCACAGTCCCCTCCCTATTCCCCCTCCAGTCCCACCCTCCCACCCTCAACCCCCTATCCTCTTCCCTTTTTTTTTTCTTTTAAGTTTAAGGTATATCTTATTTCCCCCTACAGTTTCCCCTTTCAGTCCACAAATCGCTCTTTCTCTTATAATAATAAATACAATACAAAACAACAGAGATATTTAGGCCACAGTTATGAGGGTTATATGGCTTAGCATACATTCCCACTGTCCAGTCCATATGTATTTGGTACCTGACTTTAACATTCTATTATCTAACCATCTCCATGAGTTTAAAGTTCTATATCCGACTCAACATTCATACTACTAACTTGCAACACAATTTTAAAAGTATCTTCTTAGATCTATAACACTCTCTTGACTCCTAAACAACTCAAAATTTAATTATGAGACTCTAGCTATCTGTTCTTCAACCACCTCAGAGACCTGAGAGGGATAAATATATCTGATTTTATAGGAAGTACAGGGCCTGCAGCTTCCAAAACTAAGAAATGACATACCAGTAGCTCCCTGGACAGTTCCTATTTTCTCTCCATACATTACAGCATCGATCTTCAGCCCCGTTTCTCTGACAGACATTGATTGTAGAGCAGGGGTTATGAAGGACTTACCTACCCTGCTTGGCAGAGCTAGGCTGTCGACTTAACCTGCTTCCAGGTTTTGTCCTTTTTGGACAGCATTCTGTCTACAGTGGGAGCAAGGGGCTTTTCCTACCAAGAGATAGGCTTGCGACTAATTCAATCATCTCCCACTGGAGATTCTTTGATGCTCATCTTCTACTTGGAGGAGAATAGGGGGTGCTGTCAGGACTTGATATGTCTTGATATAAAAAAATCTAAAGTTACGAAAACATCTTTGAATACCATATTCTGCAGATCTCTTGAGGTTTTTGAAGAGGCCCTATCTATCTCTTATATTAGGGTAAGCAGATGTTGCTTGTCTCGTAGCAGGTTTATTTCTGATTAGCTTAGCAAGTAACTATAATAGGCTGTCATAGTACCTAACAGAATGACCGGCTTGCATAACCATTAGTTTGCATTTCTTAATTATCCTAAACAGTTTATGACAATTAGTAGTAAAAGGCCGAAACATCACATTTCATTTTTTTTTCTTTACCTCCTAACCCTTCCATCCCATTTCTCTGGGGTGGGGTGTCCTTATATAACAGTCCCTCATCTCAGTTGAGAGGTCGGATGAGGGCCAAGAGCCTCCTCATTCATTGGGGGTCTACGAAGCAGTACCATCAGTGAAAAGTGTCTCGTTGCCAGGGAGAGAGAACTAAAAAACAAACAAACAAATAAGCAGACAATATATAAAAAAGACTAAAAAATAGAAAAAAATATAAAAAATATATTAAAAATAAAAATTAAAAATGAGAAGTATATGTCCAAGTTCCCTTTGGTGTGTTAGTTGTAGTATCCATACCTTCTACTATATAGCTAAAATCCTACTATAAGTGAATAGATGCCATATGCGTCCTTCTGAGTCTGGGTTAGCTCACTCAGGATGAGCTTTTCTAGTTCCATCCATTTGGCTGCAAATTGCATAATTTCATTGTTCCTGATAGCTGAATAATATTCCATTGTGTAGATGTACCACAGTTTTTTAACCCATTCTTCGGTTGAGGGACATCTGGGTTGTTTCCAGTCTCTAGCTATTACAAATAAGGCTACTATAAACATAGATGAGGAAACTTCCTTATGATTCCGTGAAGAGGCATTTGGGTGTATACCCAGATGTGGTATGGCTGGGTCCTGAGGCAGAGCTTTTCCAAGTTTTCTAAGATATCGCCAGACTGACCTCCATAGTGGTTGCCCAAGCCTGCATTCCCACCAGCAATGGAGTAGGGTACCCCTTTCTCCACACCCTCTCCAGCATGTGCTGTCATTTGAGTTTTTGATCTTAGCCATTCTGTCAAGTGTGAGATGGAATCTCAGAGTCGTCTTGAGTTGCACTTCTCTGATGATTAAGGATGTTGAACATTTCTTCAAGTGTCTCGCGGCCATTAGGGATTCCTCCTTTGTGAATTCCCCATTTAGCTCTGTCCCCCATTTTTTGATTGGATTATTTGGTTTCTTGGCATTTAATTTCTTGAGTTCTTTGTAGATTTTGGATATTAGCCCTCTGTCAGATGTGGGGTTGGTGAAGATTTTCTCCCAGTCTGTAGGCTGCTGTTTTGTTTGAATGACAGTGTCTCTTGCCTTACAGAAGCTTTTCAGTTTCATGAGGTCCCATTTATTGATTGTTGATCTCAAGTCCTGAGCTGTTGGTGTTCTGTTCAGGAAGTTGTCACCTGTGCCAATGAGTTCAATGGTTTTTCCCACTTTTTCTTCTAGTAGATTTAGTGTAACCGGCCTTATGTTAAGGTCTTTGATCCACTTGGACTTAAGTTTTGTACAAGGTGATAAGTATGGATCTAATTTCATTCTTTTACAAGTGGACATCCAGTTGGACCAGCACCATTTGTTGAAGATGCTGTCCTTCCATTGTGCCGTTTTGTCTTCTTTGTCAAAAATTAGGTGGCCATAAGTGTGTGGGTCTATTTCTGAATCTTCAGTTCGATTCCATTGATCTACTGGTCTGTTTCTATACCAATACCATGCTGTTTTTACAACTATTACTCTGTAGTACAACTTGAAATCTGGGATGGTGATACCTCCAGATGTTTTTTTATTGTACAGGATTGATTTAGCTATTCTGGGCTTTTTGTTGTTCCATATGAAATTGAGAATAGCTCTTTCCAAGTCTATAAAAAATTGTGTTGGTATTTTGATAGGAATTGCATTGAATCTATATATTGCTTTTGGTAGGATGGCCATTTTTATTATGTTGATCCTACCTATCCATCAGCATGGGAGATCTTTCCATCTTCTAAAGGCCTCCTCCATTTCTTTCTTCAAGGGCTTGAAGTTCTTGTTGTACAGGTCCTTTACTTGCTTGGTTAGAGTTACCCCCAGGTATTTTATGTTGTTTGTGGCTATTGTGCAGGGGGTTGTTTCCCTTATTTTTTTCTCAGCCCATTTGTTTGTTGTACAAAGAAGGGCTTCTGATTTTTTTGAATTAATTTTGTATCCAGCCCCTTTGCTGAAGGTGTTTATTAGCAGTAAGAGTTCTCTGGTGGAGTTTTTGGGGTCGCTTATGTATACTATCATATCATCTGCAAATAGGGATAATTTGACTTCTTTGTTTCCGATGTTTATCCCCTTGATGTCCTCTAGTTGTCTTATTGCTCTAGCAAGAACTTCAAGTACTATATTGAAGAGATATGGTGAAAGTGGACATCCTTGTCTTGTCCCTGAGTTTAGAGGAAATGCTTCAAGTTTCTCTCCATTTAATTTGATGTTGGCCACTGGCCTGCTGTATATTGCCTTTATTATTTCTAGGTACGGTCCTTGTATGCCCGTTCTCTCCAGAACTTTTAGCATGAAGGGGTGTTGGATTTTGTCAAATGCTTTTTCTGCATCTAGCGAGATTATCATGTGGTTTTTTTCTTTCATCTTGTTTATATGGTGAATGCCGTTGATAGACTTTCATATGTTGAACCATCCCCACATTCCTGGGATGAAGCCTACTTGATCATGGTGTATGATACTTTTGATGTGTTCTTGAATTCGGTTTGCTAGTATTTTATTAAGTATTTTTGCATCTATGTTCATGAGGGAGATTGGTCTGAAGTTCTCTTTGTTTGTTGGGTCTTTGTGTGGTTTAGGAATCAGGGTGACTGTGGCCTCATAGAATGAGTTTGGCAATGTTCTTTCAGATTCTATTTTGTGAAAGAGTTTGAAAAGTATTGGTGTTAGCTCCTCTTTGAAGGTCCGGTAGATTTCCATGCTAAAGCCATCTGGCCCTTGGCTTTTTTTTGGTTGGGAGATTTTTAATGACTGTTTCTATTTCCTTAGGGGTTATAGGGCTGTTTAATCTGTTTATCTGATCTTGATTTAGCTTCGGTAGGTGGAATCTATGAAGAAAATTGTCCATTTCACTTAAGTTTTCAAATTTGGTGGAGTATAGATTTTTAAAGTAGGATCCAAATATCCTCTGGATTTCCTCAATGTCTGTTGTTATTGCTCCCTTTTCATTTCTGATTTTGTTGATTTGGGTTTTCTCCCTCTGTCTTTTAGTTAATTTGGCTAAGGGGTCTGTCTATTTTGTTGATTTTCTCGAAGAACCAACTCTTGGTTTCATTGATTCTTTGTATAGTTCTTTTTGTTTGTAAGTTGTTGATTTCAGCCCTAAGTTTGATGATCTCCTGCCTTCTGCTCCTCTTGGGAGTGTTTGCTTCTTTTTTTTCCAATTCACCCAGTTTAGCTGTTAATTCGCTAATATGAGCTGTCACAATTTTCTTTTTGAAGGCACTTAGTGCTATGAACTTTCCTCGTAGCACAGCTTTCATTGTGTCCCATAGGTTTGGGTATGTTGTGTCTTCATTTTTGTTGGATTTTAAGAAGTCCTTGATTTCCTTCTTTATTTCTTCCCTGACCCAGTGGTCCTCTAGTAAAGAGTTGTTCAGTTTCCATGTGAGTGTAGACTTTCTGTTGATTCTTTTGCTATTGAAGTCCAGATTTATTCCATGGTGGTATGATAAGATACAAAGGGTTATTTCAATTTTCTTGTATCTGTTGAGGCTATCTTTGTGTCCAACTATATGGTCGATTTTGGAGAAGGTTCCATGAGGTGCTGAGAAGGTGTATTCTTTTGTGTTTGGGTGAAACGTTCTGTAGATATCTGTTAGGTTCATTTGGTTCATGATCTCTGTTAGACTCATTATTTCTCTGTTTGGCTTCTGTCTTGATCTGTCCATAGTTGTGAGTGGGGTGTTGAAGTCTCCCACTATTAAAGTGTTTGGATCGATGTACGATTTAAATTTTAGAAGCGTTTCTTTTATAAATGTAGGTGCCCTTGTATTTGGGGCATAGATGTTCAATATTGAGATGACTTCTTGTTGGATATTTCCTTCAATGAGTATGTAATACCCTTCTTTGTCTTTTTTTATTAACTTCAATGGGAAGTCTATTTTGTTTGATATTAGGGTGGCTACTCCAACTTGTTTCCTGGGTCCATTTCCTTGGAAAACCTTTTCCCAGCCCTTTACTCTGAGATAGTGTTTATCTTCAATAGTGAGGTGTGTTTCTTGTATACAGCAAAAAGGTGGGTCTTGTTTACGGATCCAGTCTGTAAGTCTGTGTCTTTTTTTTTGGTGAGTTCAGTCCATTGATGTTGATGGATATTAGTGACCAGGGGTTGTTATTTCCCATTATTTTGGTATAGCTGGCTGTCTTGTGTTTCTTTTTGTTTAGTTGCTGTGGAGGTTTCTATTTCCTCTGTTTTCTTGGGTGTAGTTATCTTCTCTGTGTTGGAATTTTCCTTCTAGGATCTTCTGTAGGGCTGGGTTTGTGAGGAGATATTGTTTGAATTTGATTTTGTCATGGAATATCTTGTTTTCTCCATCTATGTTGATAGAGAATTTTGCTGTGTATAGTAGTCTGGCTGGGCACCTATGTTCTCTCAGGGCTTGTAGGACATCTGTCCAGGCCCTTCTAGCTTTTAAAGTTTCTGAGGAGAAGTCAGGTGTGATTCTGATGGGTCTGCCATTGTATGTGACTTGGCCTTTTTCTCTTACAGCTTTTAATATCCTTTCTTTGTTCTCTACATTTGGAGTTTCCATTATTATGTGGCGAGAGGAGTTTCTTTTCTGGTCTAATCTGTTTGGTGTTCTGTAAGCCTCTTGGAATTTTATTGGCATCTCTTTCTTTAGGTTTGGGAAGTTTTCTTCTATGATTTTGTTGAAGATATTTCCTGGACCATGGAGTCGGGAGTCTTCTCTTTCCTCTATGCCTATAATTCTTAGGTTCTGTCCTTTCATTGAGTCCTTGATTTCTTGGATGTTGTGGGTGAGAGATTTTTTAGCTTTCTCATTTTCTTGTACTGATGTTGTACTGTTTTCTTCCATCGAATCTTCCATGCCTGAGATCCTGTCTTCCATCTCTTGCATCCTATTTTTGATACTCACATCCGTAGTTCCTGTTCTCCTCTTGATTCTCCATTTCCTATTTTAACTCTGACTGTGTTTTATTTATTGTTTCCATTTCTATTTTCATGTCTTGAATGGTATTGTTCATTTTGTACATTTCCTTCTACAGTTTGCTTGTTTGCCTGGAGAACTTTCATTGCTTTTTCCTTTCCTGTTCAAGCTGGGTCACCTTTGCTTGAAGCTCTTTAATGGTGTTATTCGTTGTTTTGACTTGTAAAATTGTGGCTTAAGCCACAATAGTTTTAAGTTCTTCTTGAAGGGACTCTATCCTTCATTTTGTAGAATTGTCATCATTTTCATGTGTTTCAGTTGTGGTGAGGTTGTTCGGGCTGGACGGTATAGCGTTGCTTTCTTTGGTTGGAGACATTTCGCTCTGTCTTTTTTTTTGTCTGGGGCCTCTGGCAATGTGGAATTTTTTTGCTCTGTTCTGGACTTGTATCCAAAGGGGGCGCTTTGTTCTAGGAGTAGCATTGCCTTTCTCCACCCCTATAAGGTGAGACATTCAGCCCCGCCTCCCAGGTGGAGACCTAAGTAATCTCAGTGGCGGAGCTGTGTACAAGTAAGCTCTGGTTCCCTGCCGGAAGGGCCCATACTAGCACAAAAGTCCGATATACGACAGTTTCAAATATCTCACAGTTTGCCTGGGGTTGGTTCCTGTAGTGGGTAAATCTGCAGTTCAGCTCCAATAGCCTTGCTGCTCCCGTGGCTTGTAAACTGTTTAGTGACAGACTGCGATCTGTGGTCTGAAGGCACTTTGCAGTGGAGCTGCACTCACTTCCAAGGGTCGCAACCTTTTGCCAGATAATTGGATTGTCTGTGTGAGACCTGGGAGTGCCCAGCAGGTGGGGATTATCTCTGCGTGGGATCTGAATCTGCATGTTGGGTATTAGGTTGGAACTTACTGGGAGTCTCTCCTGTTGGGGGGATGGGTGATCTCGATTCCCGGGTCCAGCGGCTTCCTAGCATGTCCGAGAGTGGGAAGGGGCGTCCTGCCCAGGGATCTTCCGTGGTCCCTGTGTAGATGGGTGAGATTTAGAAGGGGTCGTGTCCTTTGTACAGCGTCCTGCAACACTTGCCGCCTTGTGACTGTTGACCCTGAAATCAAAATACGTCCGGGCAGGCCGCTGCCATCTTGCATCCCCCATGCTAACAATTTCTAACAACTAACAGATGGCTTGGAAATTAGTGGGATGATTTGATGAATGATTGATGCTGTTGCCTGCCACTCTTGAGTGTAGTTTCATGATATGAATTCTAGGAAATACGTGGGAATGTTTTTAAATATTTAAAACCAGCCTCACAGTTTTGGGATTTGAAACACATAATTCCTGATCAGCACTCTGGTAGACTTTTGTGAGTCTTTCAAGTAAGTTTCAATATATTGTGTAATATATTTTAAAACTGGAAGTCTGACTCACAGTTCCTACACTGAGTAGTTCCAAAAAGTTGATGGATTGAATCGGAATATTGTGATTTTCCTAGTTTCAGCAATTAAAAAGTTTAGCACTAATACTTTTTTCTGTCTCATATTTTCAAGTGCTAGAAACTGTGTGTGTGAGAATGTGCTGCGTAGTGAGAATAGAACTCACACTTTCAATAAAAGAGACATTCTCTTGTATTTACTCTGATTGGTGGAATAGTTGCCTCTTCTACATTTAAGGGGCCTCCGTGTCTTAGTTTCTGGGACATGTGACTCTTTTGCCTTCGTGGCAAAGGAACCCTTCGGATAAAGTTAAGGCAGGAACTTCAAGAGGGATTATTGTGGATTACCCAGTTGGGCCCAGTGTAATCCCAAGGGCCCTTAACAGTGGAAGGGAGAATTTTTGATGAATGACTTAGAGAGAGATGAGGGCAGAGGGGAAAAGGGGGCTTTGAGGTAGAGGAAGAGGACGTAAGTCAGAGTTCCTGCATCCTCCAGAAGCTAGGGACAAACTTGTTAGCCATGGAGGAAACCGGAACTTCAGTCTTACCATCACGGGGCTGCAGCCAACCCGAGTGACTTGGACGCAGTCTTCGCTGGAACTTGCTCACTCGTTTATGTCGGCCTGGTACAATTCAGGCAGAGAACCCAGGGTGCCCGACAAATAATAGTGGGCTGATCTACAGGGAATTTTATTGTGGTTTTAGCTGCGGAGCTCTTTGACGATTTGTTACAGCAGCAAGAGAAAACTTACACATACTGCTTTGTGGGAAATTAAGTACAGAATGCCCATATTTGTGATCAGTTCTTAGTATTGTGTTAGAGGAAGCAAAGATACAGAACCGAGGGACAAAGCACAGTTTTGGACCTAGAGTATTAAAACAGGAAATCTTGGTTCAAGCACTTGGCATCTTTAATTATCACTGTAATTATCTACATTGGATTTATACAGTAATTATAGTTTTGACTCAATGCATATATTGGTTGGAAAAATAATTTAACTTGTGTTGTCCTTAAAGCAAAATTTTATTGACTTGTTTTAACATGTCAGTGTTGGAGAATGTTTCTTATCTATAATTATGCTTTTAATCAAATGTGCTTGAATTATCACCCAGTCAGTCACTTGCAACCCTCTTTTTTGTTGCGGAAGGGGGTCTTTTCTTATAATTTTCCCGTTGAAAACAATGAACATTAAAAATTCAGAGTATCTTTATTTAGACTGACTTTATTTTTAAAGTGTCCCAATGAGCCTGGCAAGTTGACTCTGGTCACTAAGGCGGGTGTGCTGCCCAGGGCCTCAGAGTTACCCCATTGTGTTGCTACAGGTAGCAGGTAGTACATTCTCTAGAGAAGAGGGACCAAAGTCGAGGCTTGGTTCTGACTGTCCTGGAAGTATGACTCAGAAAACCCATTCATTGCCAGACAAGGGCTGTTAGGACGACAAAGTAAATTAATACAATTCTTGCTCATAAAAGTGGAAGCTTCAGTGTTGGAAAAAAAAAAGTGGAAGCTGCCAGGCTGATGAGGCGGCCCAATGGGTAGAATGCTTGCTGCACATGAACAAAGACCCGAGTTTAGATCCCAGCGCCTACACAGGACCCATGTGCAGCAGCATGTCGGCACATCTGTAACCCTCGTGCTGGGGTGCAGAGAATGTGCTGGCCAGACAGTCTGCTGAGCTATGGGTTTGATGAGAGAACGGTCTCAAATTGAATAGAGAGCAAGAAAGAAAGATACCTGCTGTCAATTTCTGGCTACCACATGCACATTCGTACTTGCATCCAATCCATGCACACACCACACACACACACACACACACACACACACACACACACACACACACACACACACAAACTAAAAACATTTATAAAGGAAGTTGCCTTGTAGTTAAATTCGCAGCACCAGTGGTTTGTGAAATCAGGCCTTCTGCAGAGAGCCCTTCTACAGAAGGGTCGGTGTGGAGGCTTGGCTGTAATAACAGCTAGTCTGTTTGCAGCGGAAGCTATGATAGTATGCTGTAGAGGTGTGTGGGAATGAGGTCAGTGCAGCTGAAAACACGTGTGCACCAGAGTGTGTGATTCTTGAGAAAGTGTCCCAGCCTCTTTGAAAACCCCGTGTGACTGTGTCTGGTAGTATTTACATTTGTGCATTTGGTTGATGGCATCCATGTTCTAGGTAAGGAAAGTGTGATTCTGGAACCTTTGGTTTGGTCTTGCTGACTGAGAGGAGATACTTGCTAACACTTTATTCTCTTTCCATTTTCAACTGCCCCCTGAGCTCCTCCCACTGTCTGTTCTCCTACTCTTTGCTCCCCGAATAGCCTTTTCCCCCTGCAACTCAGTGCTTTGGCCAGTAACATCCTCATTTGTTAAAACGTGCTACAGTCTCATCTCCCGACCTGTGCTGTCATCTCTCAGGAGTTTCCCCTCAGCTTAGCCTCAGAGAGAAGTCCTGTCTGAGCTCACGGTGTGTTTGCTGTGCACTGATGCTGTGTTACAGTTGTTGGCTGGCTCCTGCTCTCCTGCTGCCTAGCAGGACGTGCTCAGCGCTTAAACAGATACTCTTACCTGCTTTGGGCCTGTCCTGGGGCAGATTATCCTGACAGTCTGCCGGCTAATGACTTCAAGAAATACTTGGAATGCATCAAATGCTTGCTATACAGTAGTGGTAGCAATTGGTTAATGTACACAGATGTTGGTGAGGTGGTCTCTGGAAAGAATTACTCATAAAAAAGTGACAATGGTCTCTGGTTACATGAAACCTGGCACCTACACTTATGTGATGGCTGTTAAGATGTGTGAGAAATTTTAGCTGAAGTGCATTCACTGATGGGTTAAAAGTGACACTGAATTTGGATATGGGCTTGCTTTGTGAACTTGATAATTTAAGTTGATCGTTTTTTAGATCCCAGCAGCAAAGCACTAATACTAAGCAGTTTCTGAGTCATTGAGTGCGCTAGCTTTGGAGGCCAGTGCATTTCCTCACTGGAGAGTGTGGTCATCCATGAGAACACTGTCATAAGGCCTTCTCAAGGGAAGGTGTGTCTGGGCCAGCGAAGATTTCATTGCTCATGCATTCTTCATCTGCCAGCCGACTTCCATTCCTTGCGTTTTGAACAGAAGAGTTGTTTGGCATGCTTTTCCATGTAGAGTTCCACCTTTGTTAAACATGAACAACTCAGATGTTAAAAAAAAGTTGTTCGTAAAGCCTGGTTGGAGTGTGTTAATCAGAATATCAGCAATCCAGTCTGTCAACATTTTAAAAATATCATTTTTATTAGTGTGTTAGTCAGGGTTCTCTAAAGGGACAGAACCCATAGAATGAGTATGTATCAAAGAGGAGTTCCTTAGATCAGCCTGCGTGATAGAGCCTGAGTAGTCCAACATGGCTGAACCACACAGCAGATAGGCAGAGCATGCCAGTTGCTCAGCCCCTCAGGCTGGATGTCTCAGCAGTCCCAGTTTGGAGCAGAAGCCTGGAAGATGCCTGGAGAGCACCTGGTCTTCAGTCTATGAGGGAAACCTGAAGAAGTTGGTTCTGATACTAGGAACGGAAGGCAACAGTGGAGGCGAGAGGATAGGGGAACCTGCCAGCAAGAGTAAAAGTGGGCAGGCAGATAACACAGTTCCTCTTCCATCTGCTCTTCTCTGGGCATGAGGGAGGGTGCCACTTACATCAGCATGGGTCTTTCCTCGTTGAAGTCATCTGATGAAGGAAACCCCTCACAGCAGAGCCCAGTCACTGGGTTTTTAGTTGAATCCAGACCAGACAACCAACATTAACCATCACGGTTACATTCCTCTGTAACCCAGTTTCGTGACTATAAGAATGGCATTAAAATTTTTTATAATGTTTATTACATCAAGTTACATCTCCATCATAGTGCCCTCTTTCCACCCCTCCTGGTTCTACCCTCCCACCCTCTCCTCCTTCTCCCCGCCCCCATCCCACTCCTCTGATGTGGAGTGTTCCTACAAATTAGCCCCTCTCAGGGCTAAGAGCTTCCTCTTGCACTGGGGGCCTCCATGGCAGCACCCTTGGAGCAGATTGTCCCATTGATAGGTAACAAAGTCTACCTGATCTTTTTGGTGTGTTGGTTGTAGGATAGTTACCCAGTACTATATGGCTAAAATCCAATTATAAGTGAGTAGATGCCATGTACATCTTTCTGCATCTGGGTTAGCTCACTCAGGATGAGCTTTTCTAGTTCCATCAGTTTGGCTGTGAATTGCATGATTTCCTTGTTTCTGATAGCTGAGTAGTATTCCATTGTGTAAATATACCACAATTTTTTTTATTCATTCGTCTCACACCTGTCAGAATGGCTAAGATCAAAAACTCAAATGACAGCACATGCTGTCGAGGTTGTGAAAAAAGGGGAACACTCCTCCATTGCTGTTGGGAGTGCAAGCTTGTACAACCACTATCGGAATCAGTCTGGTGATATCTTAGAAAACTTGGAATAGCCCTACCTCAAGACCCAGCCATACCACTTCTGGGCATCCACCCAAACGATTCCTCACCAAACCACAAGGATGTATCCTCATCTATGTTCATAGCAGCTTTATTTGTAATAGATAGAAACTGGAAACAACCCAGATGTCCCTCAACTGATGAATGGCATTAAATTTTTGAAAAAATACTTACTGTGTGTGTGTTTGGGTAGACATGCCCTGGTGTGTGTGTGTGTGTGTGTGTGTGTGTGTGTGTGTGTGTGTGTG
>CAJQZJ010032031.1:8933586-8954282 GCA_907164525.1 Lophiomys imhausi | reverse complement strand
CTTCTTCTTCTTCTTCTTCTTCTTCTTCTTCTTCTTCTTCTTCTTCTACTTCTTACTACTACTACTACTACTTCTTATTATTATTATTGTTCAGTAAATCCACAAAGATGTCACAGATTTGTTTGTATTTCATAGACTTTGTTTTCATTTAAAAAAAAGATGCACATAGACATCATTATATTAAACTAGACATTAAAAAACAATTAAAACAATGTGAAACTTTACCTTTAACTGTGAACCCAAGAAAGAATACTGGCCTGTGGGTTTGGCAGCCTGGAACTTTCCTGCTGCTATGTGGCATCAGAAGTGGTCCCCCGTCTCCAGCTGTGGTGAGGAGGCCTTAAAGAGCACACAAGTCTAGACAATGACAGGACAATGCTGGCCTTGTTGCTTGGTTTCCCATAAAAGTGTTATTTTAGAAGAATGTAGGAGAAGCAGAGATACTGGAAATGGTGACATCATTATTTGTTTTTCTTTAAAATAGACATCCAACCCACTTTCCATTCAGCACAAGGTAGTAGTTTATTCTAGAATCTTGGACAACAATGCTCAGAACATTAACAGTTAATTCAGGAAAGGCCTAGTGTAGCAAGACTGCTTTTATTATTTTTGTTTTATCATTTATTCTAATTATTTTACTATTCATAGTACCTCTACCTCCCTTCCAACCCTTGTTCCTTTTAACCCCCCCCAACACTAGGTGGTTGAGAGAAAGGTTAAGGGAAAGAAGAAGGGAAAAAGAACAGAGTTCTTTTTGAACTACTTCATGCTGATTAGCGTCGTCTGGTTCTTTGGGGGCAATACCAGTCTGAGTAGTCACAATATCCAGAAGTCCAGCAAACCAGGAAACAGCAGCAGGAAGCACCAGCAGCAGGGAGAGCAGCAACCTCTTTCTTCTTTGTAGTGTCTCTCTCCCGCTCTGGCTTTTTATCCCTCAGTCCTCAGAATTCATGTGCAGATGGCTAAGCCACACCCCTGCTAGCTCACGAGGTACACCTGGGGACTAACTGAAGCAGCCCCACACCTGGGATTAAACAAAAACATTCTCATAACTGTAACAGAATATTTTTATTTATAAACGCTTGTATTTATTGATACTTAAGAAGCAGTTATAAAATACCTAAATCCTATAGCTTAAAACCTATAATCTAAATTTTATAATCTAAGAACACCCTAATACCTATCAAAGAACGCTAACTAACACTTTTAACTTTCTTAAAAGGATATTAATATTCTTAGGATAGGTCCTTGCAGGGTGACTTGGTTTACAGTAATCCTGGGAGATACTCCTTTTTAAGATTAAAATCCATTGGGCCTTACTTACTTTGTTAATTCGCAAGGCCAGTTTATTTCAACCACCAAATTGTGGCTGGTTTATAAAATCAGTTTGTTCCAATCACCAAATGTAGAAAAAAAATATGGCTAATTAAATTATTTACCCAGTATTTATATTATATTTAATTGGTTCAGCGGCTAATCCTTAACCATCCATTATAAATGAGCACAGAGACCACACGTGGATTTTAACAAGCCTTGGCCTGAGTTGTGCAATCCTAGCCCATCTAAGCTAGCTCATAATTCTGTTACCCAAATATGACCCCATATATACATACGTTCCCTTGGACTGCCATTCTCCACGATATGCCAAAGTTCCTGGCCATGTGGAATGAGGTTCTTTTCTCTAACCCATGGTGTGTGCCTCCTTCTTCCTGCTCCTGGCTAGAATGTCTTTATTTTGTCTAAAGCACAGGCTTCCTGTCTAATCACAGGAAGTCCCACCTTTCTCTGTCTTTGCCCAATCTCAGGCCTCGGCATTTTATTTAACCAATCAGAGTAAATGTAAGTAACAGACAGCAAACAGGACCAATTAATTAACATTTAGAATGCTTAACATTACCCCAACAACTCCCTCCTTTTGTCTAAAAAAAAAAAAAAGCTGAATTTTTAACTCATATAGTAAAAATAATAAGAACAGATATGAAACAAGAAAACCATATATAAAATTCACACAATGCTTAGCCTATTTGTATCAGGCAATCTTGAAGAAGGAAAAAAATATCTATCTTGGTATGTCTAAAGTTTTGAACCTAAATAATTTCTATCATATTCTATATTTATAAACCTATATTTTATTTAGACTTGAAAATAGCCTTTTAAATCCTAAACAACTCAAGTTCAATTGCAATTTTATAACTATTATGCCTTCAACCCCATCAAAGACATAAGAAGGGATAAAGTTATCATTAAGTGAGTAGGAAGCATAGGATAGTAGCTTCCAAAAATAAATATGACAGTTTGTTGCCTAGACAGTCCCAGATATCTCTCGATATCGTTGGAGCATCATCTTCAGCCTTCTGGCCAAGGATTTTTCACAGGCTAAATTATGCAGCAGGAAATAAGGATTTTCCCATTCTGTCTCTGCAGAATCAGGACATCAACTTACCTGCATTTAAGCTCTGGTCCATCTTTGGACTATATATAGTCTGTTGAAAGAGCAGGGGCATTTTTGCCCAGTAGGAATATCTCCTGATGGGAAATTTTTTTTTGATGCTCATTGTCTTCTTCCAAGTCAAATGGGAGCTGCCAGGAACTGACTGTCTTAAGTTAAACAATTCTTAAAATAACAAAAACATCTTTAAATGCCATTTTCTGTATGCCTCTGAGGGTTTTGAAGACATCTACTATTTTATTTATAAATCTATCTATCATCTATCTATCTATGAACAAACAAACTGTGTTTTTAACCATTTACTATCTGTTTAACATATTAAGTCTATTTTGTGATAAATTAAGACTAGTATTTGACATGACCAGAAGCTCTACTGGCCAGTCAACTTGTATTATCCAGACTCCTAAATAGATTGCACTAGCAACCCATAAAAGGATTGGAAGTGAACCTGTACTTTTAAATGAGTTGTATAGGCACAATACCTTATATAAGAGTTGAAATACACATATCATGTGTCAAAATATAAAATTCTATACTAATGAATCAAACTTAATCTTATTTTTGTATCAATATACAAAATTCTATACCAATGTATCGAAAGATAACCTTATTTAAAGAATAACAATAGTTTTGAGTTTCAGAACAGATTCAATAATCTATCCTTATATCTTATCATTTCTATATTATATATATTCCCCCTCTTTTTCTTTTCAAGTCTTTTCTCCCTATATAAGAGAGAAAGAAGGATAGACAAAAGAAAAAGAAATAGAAGAGTCCTTGAATCTAATCTCCTATATCTTGCTTAACAAGACATTTAACAATTAACCATTCCCCCTAAACAACATCTATCATCCACCCCACTTTTGGGAATGGGATGTCACTCTCTTAAAACTGCTTCCTGCTCAATTGGGACGCAGGAAACCTGTTTGGGGGCTCAAATAAAATGGAAAAATGGTTAATCAATTTAATAGTAACATTGGTTGTCCAGTCTCTATATGCTCAACAATTTGAATGTCCTGAGCAGTTTGTAGTTCAAAGCTGGACTTTGGTTAGGAAAGTTCAGGGCGTCACTGAAGTCCTGTCTGGAATAGTCTTTGAGGCTGGGCCATCTCAGCAAGCTGTTTGAAGTTGTTCTGGATGCAGATTTTGAGGAAACAGCTATTGAGGCAGTGTATGAGGCTGGATCATTTGGGTTACTTGTCTTGTCTTCTTTGGACTCTGGTCATGTTGTTCTGAAAATATATAATTTCTCACAAGTAACATATAGTTCTGCAATTACCAAAATGCCTTCAATGTGCAGTATGCACAAATCAATTAGGAATATTTTTCTGTTGTTTGAACAGAAGAAAGACATTTATAAGTCTCAATTCATGCCATATGAAAGGATGGCATGCAGTAGTATTACATATATATGCTATATATAATCTATTATAAATTGAAAATAAAGGATAAGACTGTATGGAGTTTAAGTATTCTCCTTTACAGTTGAAATAAATTTATTAATTGATTAAAACAGGTTTATTCTGTTTTGTGTTGTTCTGGCTTTTTGTAGATTAGGTTGACCTCAAACTCAAAAGGAACCAATCTGTCTCTGTTTTTGTCTCCCATGTTTTGGGAACAAAGGTATGCATTTATATATTCTTTCTTTCCATTTCTCCTTTGGAGATTTAATTTCTATGTGGATATATCTATCCTTACTGAGACAGGGTTTCTCTTTGTAGCTTGGGCTGTCATGATTTGCTCTGTAGAGCTCCATAGGTTAGATTGACCTCGAACGTACAAGGAACCTGTTTTTTTCCCTGTCTCCCAAGTTTTGGGATCAAGGTATAAATTTAAATAATTGAATTACCCCTATTAAACAATAACATTAATTAAACCATTTTGTATTAGTTTGAGTTCCAGTTCTCCCATGGAAACCCCATTCTTAGGAGATTGGTGTAGAATAGCATGATATACTAACTTATGTTAGCTTTTCTTAACTGTTGGCTGTGGAAGGCATGCTGTTTGCATGTTCTTCCCCAGCCTAACTCTGGCTCTTTACATTGATTAACAGAATATATCTCTTTCTGTCTCTCTCTCTCTCTTTTTTTCCCTCCCGGAGACAGGATTTCTCCGTGTATCGTTGTCCTGGACTCACTTTGCACATCAGGCTAGCCTTGAACTCACAGAGATTAGCCTGCTTCAGGCTCCAAAGATCTGGGATTAAAGGTGTGCACCACCACACCCAGAGATTAACATACCTCTTTTAGGGGCAAAATGCCTCTTGAAACCAGTTCTCCAGTGGGAGCCCCACACCTAAGAGACTGGCTTGTGACCCTTTTCTCTTTGCGTACATTTAAGATTATGTGCATTTATCCATTAGATCAGTAAGGACATTATTAAACTTAACATCAAGAAAAAATGTGTCATTTTAAAATTCTAGACTGTCTTTAGTAAGCAGCTTTATCTCCTCAGCAGAGTTCCCGCCCTGCCTTCATTGTTTAAACCAGGCTGTTCTAGAATCCAGAGATCTACCTGTTTCTTCCTCTAGTGTGATGGGATTAAGGGATTAAGGGCATGTGCTAGTACCACCCTCCTCAAATGCTTCACTTAAATCCCAGATTTTAGTAACACTTTAACCTTGAGAGTAATTTTGAACTGCAGTGACATTTCAAAATCTGCCCAAAATCTTCAAAAATCTCTTATGTTTTAGCAATGCCAAACCAGAAAAATATCCTTTCTACCTCCCAATATAGGAAAATCAAAGACATCTAAATAAAAATCAAGCAAAGAAACAACATTCCAAAAGCCTTGGCATGTCTAACCATGCCATCCCATGCTGCAATTAAAGCTTTGTTCATTATTCCTTAGAGTCTAGTTTTGGCTGCATTTTATTGGTGGCCCTATACCAGAAACTCCTGACAGGCACCTAGTACCCAGGGAGCTCTTAGCTCCAGCTGCCATCAATTTTCTATTATTTATCAGGAAAGGCCTCCCTCTTTCCTTCATTATCATTGTTGGCAATTTAGCATTCCATCTGTAAATTCTTTCCTTCAAGACTATCCTAGTCTGAACTTTCTCAAAAACGATACATAGAACCACAATTGTCAGGGTAAAAATCATTTGCATGCTAAAAGGAACAAACTCAATTGGAATCCAAACGTATTGAGGCATTATGAATTCCTCCATTTTTAATCTAGGAGGTTAATTCTGCTCTCAAGCTCTGATTAGAAGGCTGCCAGTTTTTTAGTACATAAGGAGAGCTAAGTTTTCCACCTTTGTTGCAAGGCAACAGCTTTTGTTAAGTTAGCCACACTTTTGAAATGCATTTGAGTTCAATTCCCTGCTCTTTGGCTAGGAAACCGGCTTTCATCCGGGCCTTCTCACACTGTAAGCATGGATTCTAATTGCCGTAGTTGGATGCCATATGTAGAAAGAAATATATGGCTAAAAAGTCATTTACCCAGTATTTATATTATATTTAATTGGTTCAGCGGCTAATCCTTAACCATTCATTATAAATGAGCACACAGAGACCACACGTGGATTTTAACAAGACTTGGCCTGAGTTGTGCAATCCTGGCCCATCTAAGCTAGCTCTTAATTCTATTACCCAAATATGACCCCATATATACAGACGTCCCCTTGGACTGCCATTCTCCACAATATGCCGATGTTCCTGGCCATGTGGAATGAGGTTCTTTTCTCTAACCCATGGCATGTGTCTTCTTCTTCCTGCTCCTGGCTGGAATTCCTTCTTCTTGCTGCTGCTGGCTGGAATGCTTTAATTCTCTGTTTAAAGCACAGGCTTCCTGTCTAATCACAGGAAGTCCCACCTTTCTCTGTCTTTGCCCAATCTCAGGCCTTGGCATTTTATTTAACCAATCAGAGTCAATGTAGGTAACAGACAGCAAACAGGACCAATTAATCAACATTTAGAGTGCTTAACACTACCCAACAACCAAATGGAAGCTGGCCTTTCGCACAGGCTTCATTGCCTAAAGCTAGTCTGAACAGCTCCCGAACTCTGCCCACTTTGTTTACTTTTTTTGGTGCTCTGGGGCCCGAAGACAGACACCTTCAAGGAACTCTCAGTAGATTTTACGTCATGCCTTTGCCTTGGGCTATAGCAGTCTAAATTCTGTTAATGGCATACCTTGCTATGCACTTCTTCAGTGTGACTTCTCAGTCCTGAGGGCAGGAGGAAGAGAGAGAGACTATGTTGAGTTCCCTGGCTTATATATCGCATTGTCTCACAATCCTTGGTAGTCTTGAGGGTCCACGAGATTTCTCATGATTTCCAGCAGTACAGTTGCTGTGGCAACCAATGTCATCTGCATGGCCTGCTCAGTTTCTTAGCCACACCTCCTTAACAGGGGAGTTTGAAGAACTATGGCCTCAGCTGCACTCTGTCCATCTTGGACCAAGTACAAGAGACACCAATCTCTCCTTTATGTGCTGCCAGATGCTCATCTGAACTGCCTGCTGATTTCACTAAAGAGACCTAACTTCTACCACACATAACTTTTTTTTTAAATAAACAAAACTCTTACCACAATCTAGAGATTTTAAAAGGTGTAGCCAACTGAACTTCCTGTTGCTTTGTAGAGTGAATTTCACATGTATTCAGCCACTGTTTTCAGATGACTCCCATATGGATGTTAATTTTGGAGGGGAAAAAAGTTTCCTTACATGATTTGATTGAGTTGTATTGTCAGGCTCCACCTAAAACCATTCTTTGCATTGATTGCAGGTATGGTGAATCATTCCTTTTGCAATACCAGGGCTGCTTAATTTATCTTGATTTAGTGGGGTGCAACTATAGTTTTCTTTTTGTGGTGTTGAGAGTTGAACCCAGGTTCTCATGCATGCTTGGCAAGTGGTCTGTCACTGAGCTAATACCAAGGGATGCTTAATCAGGAATCCAGCTTGCAAATAATTTACAGTAACCTCATCTGCATCCAATCAATTAATGTTCTTTTTTCTGTAAAGGCTAAAGTAACTAAATATAAATATAAATAAAGGAGGCTTTTTCAGTGCAGTCCTTGGCTAGATAAGATTAGTAATAACTCAGTGACTACGGAGACATACAGTGCTTGATGTGCTAGCTCTGTTCTAGCACTTACCTTGTTGATTATGACAACCAAACACTCTGTTACTCTGTTTAGTAGATGAAGAAACCAAGGCACAGAGATACCTGAGATAATAGCCCAGCATGACACGATCACGAGGTGACATGCCAAGACTGCACAGTTCACAGCATGAATTATCTGCCCTGGAAGATGTTTTTAATTACATTAAAAATATTTTGTAAAAATTTCATACACTACATTTTGATCATATTCTTTCCCTTCCCGAAGTCCTCCCAGATCCTCAAAACCCACCCAACTTCACGTTCTAATTTTCCTTTTTTTCATTAATTTATTATGTTTTTCTTTTTTGTCTCTCTTTAAGATTCTTTGAGAGACAGTCTCAAGAGAGAGAGGGAGGGGCCCCAGGAAAACCAGATAAAAACATGAAACCATAACAGCAACATCACCCACAAGAAACTGGAGTCCGTTCTGTGTTGGTCACCTACTCCTGGGCATGGGGCCTGTCCTGGACACTACATTGGAGAAAAGGGATTTTTTTCCCTCTCCCACCAGCTTAGCAGTTGCAAATTTCTGATAGAAGATACATTTTCAAGAAAGATACACATTCCTTGTCACCAAACAGCGATGGAGATGATTGTCCAATGCTTTAAAAAAGTATAGGACACCCGGGAAATCACCTCAAATATAATATCCATTTGTCTGGCTGCTAGTCGATTGTTCCCATGTGCTTTCTAACCTCCTTTAGCACAGCCAACCCCCCCCCCCCCAACGCCTTGTCAGGGCCTGCTCCTTAGTGACAGAGTGATGTGGTGTGTCCTGTCAGATCTGCGTCCCTGTAGCCCTTCACCTGTTCACTTCCCACAGAGCCTGCTGTCTAGGTCCCACACAGCCAGCATCCTGTTTCCTCTGCCCTAAGTGTTTAGTGACACTGGGGTTGTCTGTCCACTTGGAAGGACCATGGCCCGTGGGACCTGGGCTTAGGTGTCATGGGTGTGGAAGAAGGAGTGTGGATTGGCTGGGTCCTGTTGCCTGCTTGGCTTCTGCAGGAAGTGCGTTATCATCTGTACAGTACCAACAACAGCCTTTGAACACCTGGATCTCCTCAGTTAGAACTAGTCAGACAGATCCAGCTCAGGCAGAACTTTATAGGACCTGTAGCCTTTGCTCTTCAGAAATGTCTGTCACAGCCACACATTGCAGAGGGTCCCTATAATCTCAACACCCAGGAGGCTGGGGCAGGAGGATCTTGAATTTGAGACCAGTGTTGGCTATACAAGACCTTATCTCATAAAAGACCAAGTTGTTAAATTAAGATAGAAGGTGGGTTAACTGTTTGTCATTAAAGGAGATTAAAGATGTGGGGAAACCAAAGGTGGCTTTCTGTTGTTCCTGGAGCTGGAATTAAAAAAAAAAAAATCAGTAAAGTTGGAATGAAGAAGAAGGTACAGTCACCGTTTGAAGGTTGATTTCACTATGATGGTGTTGTGATAACATCAGAGATCACTGAAGGACACACTGAAGGGTGAAATGTATCTGTAGCACTCTCTCAAATAGTTTACTTTGCCCCTTGTCTGTACGTATTTCTTTCTTGCACACAGATGCACACATATAAATAAATATATTTATACATCTATCTATATTACATACATATATGTGTGTACATATATAAAATGTATATGTGGTATATGTGTGTAGATATCCTCTGTAGCTGTAAACATCTTTCTGGGAATATTTTTTTTTTTTTTTTTTTTTTTGGTTTTTCGAGACAGGGTTTCTCTGAATATCTCTGGCTGTCCTGGACTCGCTTTGTAGACCAGGCTGGCCTCGAAGTCACAAAGATCCGCCTGCCTCTGCCTCCCAAGTGCTGGGATTAAAGGCGTGCGCCACCACCGCCCGGCGATGGGAATATTTATTATGAAAACATTTATATTCGTTTCTCACAGTTGAACAATTGAAGGACAAAGCAGTGATTCACAATGTGATGAGGTTGTTAAACCATAGCATTTATGAGGCTGTTTGCTGGCTTTATAATTTACTTGTCAGATTTACTGAGGGGCTGTTAAGAGTACCCAGGTAATTTTGAGCAAGAGGAATACAGTCCTCATCCTGGTCAGCCTTGTGGCCTGGTGCCATCTCATACACTTAATCCCATTGCTGTTTTGGAGCAAGGTTATGGCTTCTTCGTACTCTAAGCAAAGCAAAAACCAGTATCAGCAGACAGTGCCTTCCTAGCTGAGTTTCCTGAAGAAGTATAGTTCGTGTGTCTAGTGGGAGCTGCACAGAGAAGCTTGAGAGGGAAGGATAGCAGAGAAGAAGGAACTCTTGGTGGGAATCACAGTGGGAAGCAGAGCTGAGCTGGAGGACCCTGCCCACCAGGTTTCAAGCAGGTACTGGCAATCTTTCCAGGGGACCCACCCAAGGCAGGGTGGTGTCTGATTGAGAAAGTCACATTGATGGCCTTGAAACTGTGAAAACAATTGGGCTGCACAGTGGTGAGTAGAACAGAAGAATTAGCTGTTGCGCAGACAAGGGGATGTGATGATGTAGACTGGGTCGGTAGCAGCAAAACTAGTGAGCAGAGGACAATGTACATGCTTTGATCTGTCCTCCAGTGGTTCCGATATGCAGTATGGGGGAATGAGGCTAGCATGGCAACCAAACTGTTGACTTGCAGAATTAGGGTGTCATGGGAGGCTCTGGGTCCTACAGTTCCTGGGAAGAAGAGATGAGATGAATGAGTTCAGGAGTTTCTGAGTTTATGAGACCGACAGGTGCTGGGCTCAGAAGGTTGTAAGACGTGTGGACCTGCAGCTGGTGGGGAAGGGCCACACAGGGTGAGGAAGTTTGGGATGTACAGATGGTGTTTGGAGAAGTAGGACGTGAGACCCTAGCAGCTTTTAACTGTTCAGGAGAAAGAGAGAGAGAGAGAGAGGTGCATTTAATGGCTCTGAGTCCAAGGAATAAGAGAATTTGGGGCTTCAAACAAGGCCAGCAGTTGGCAGTTGGTGTGGACTACGAGGGGCCAAGCAGGAGAATCCTGAAAGAATCCTCTGGTGTCACCAGTTTGAGGTGACCTTTAGGGATGTCTTCACTGAAGGTGTGGAATGCTGGGGTAGCCCTGAAGATTGAATGGTCTGTAGAGAGTGGGAGGTAAAGAGAGCGGTGGCAAGCACAGGAAACTGAACCAGTGAGGGCTGTTGGTGGTAGGGAAGTGAAGTTGAAGAGGAGTTTATTCATACAGACTTTAATAAAGAAGAGTCTCAAACATCCTTGAATTCCCAAAAGGTCCTGAGCCAGTGGAGAGGGTGGGGGTTGGTAGTATAAGAGTGGGGATTAGACTGGGCAATCCCTCAGAAGACAGGAGTGCCTAGAATCCAGCCAGGACTGGCCAAGGAAGCGCAGAATTCTCTCACTTATAAAAGAAGGGCAGAGGAAAGCTCAGGACACTTGGATGAAGACAGTGAGTGACTCAGTAGAAAATGAATATTTAAGAAAGTAAAACCATTTATTGATTTCAAACTTGAATAAAAGTCACCCCTGAAACTGCAATTTAATTATCACTTGTATTTATTAATAAATATAAACTGTAAGATTAGGCCAGCGGAGCAGCCAGGAGCTTGGCAGAGCAGCGGGTGGGCTGGCCTGCCTTAACCCGCAGCCTGATTTATCCTGGGGAAAGAGCCCTGGACCAAGGGTGACCTATACCACCTGTAACCTAAACTCTGTTAAGTAATATAAGTTGTTGTATAAGGCCGGTAGAATTACCAGCCTTGGCGGGAGATTTGCCAGAGGAGTCTGGGAGTTTGACAGCCCTGGATTGCTTGGACTGACAGCTTATAAGTTGCTGTGGTCCTTTCCCCAATAATTAAATACACCAAGACCTTTTAATGGTGTATTTAACCTGTAGCTGGGCAGACTCTCAATTAGCTACTCTAAGTTAACCTAGATCACCTAATCCTAAACGGTCATGTGCCTGTGATTACCTTCCAGTGTTCTCAAATATGTCTATCTGCTTCTGTGTCTCCCAGAGAAACGAGCTAATCCTCTGTGTAAAACACAGTGTTCCTGCTCTAATCTCAGGAAGTCCTGCCTTCTTATACTCTTTCTGCCCAGCTAATTGGCTGTCAGCAACTTTTATTAACCAATCAAGAGAATGCCTCAGAAGGGATGATAACCAGATCTTAGCATTGAAATCAGCCTATCAGAAGCAATGTTATTAGCCCCCCCCACCCCCAGCCCCGCCCCCTGGGCCAGGCAGCACTGACATGGCGAATGGTGAATGTTGTTGCTGACATAGCATCACTCCAAGAAGGTGTCAAGGCCTCTAGTGACCTAGCAGGGAATCTCTGTCAGAGTCCCACCACCCCCTTCAAGTACTTGCTGGGTGCTAGATCTTGGGTTAGAAAATAGTTGGTAGCAGAACAGTTAGTTAAATGCAGTTGGAATAAAAGTTGCTGTAAGAATGAATCATAGATGTTTAAGGGGTGGTTGGAGAGTCAGAGGTTCTTGTGGACTGGTCAGGAAGCATTGTTTCAGTGAAGAAAAGGACACAGATAACCTGCCAAGCAGCAATCAGCTTTCATGCAGTGTCCCCAGAAGAAGGAAGAGCGGCCATTCCCAAGCTCACTGTGGTTTACGAAGTAGGACACTAGAGCGCACACTTCATATACTGGTACCTGTAGCAGGAAGGAAGACTTTAGAATTAGTGACGGCCTTGAGAACTTGTTGTATCCTCAGGTTGCTTCCCTACACTGCTTCAAAACAAATTAGCTATGACTTGTTACCAAGACTAATGAACTAAAGCAGAAAACCCCACCAGGACGTGGGACTACATACCATCCTTGTCCCCCATTCAAGGAAAGGAAGACTCTAAGTTACTCTTTCTTGATCAGTAGTTCTCAACCTGGGGGTCACAACCCCTTTGGAAGTCACATATCAGATCTCCTGCATATCCGATAATTACATTACGATTCGTAACAGCAAATTACAGTTATAAAGTAACAAAATACTTTTATGGTTGGGGGTCATCCCAACAGGGGGAACTGTGGAAAAGGGTCCTGCACAGCGGGTGAGAACCGCTGATGTGGATGGATGGAGATCTTGTAGCACTCTCTTCCCCACGTGAATCGTGCTGTGTAAACATCCCTGAGAGTTTCCTTGCAGCTTAACCTCTCTGTTCTGGTAACACTGAGTGTTCCAGGATTGTCAGTCAGAGCTCAGCAACTGACAGTGTGCTACTCTGGCTGTATATCTCTTATCTCTAGAATTTCATCAAAGGCCACTTTGTTTTCCTAATGGTTCTTCATTCCTAGTAAAAACAATCAGAGCCAGTTCACTTGAGCTGTTTTAACATAACAGGTGAAGCTGCATGTTGTCACCACCAGGCAAAGTCCTCATGTCAGGCATTTCATCAGTCCAGTGTTGTGCCCTCTCAATCATGGCTTTCACGCTGTGGTTGTTAGTCCTTGCTTTGGAACTCCGTGGGTGTTTCTGAATCCCCAGATCTCTGCCACTCCTTTTATTAAAATTCTTGACATTATCCTCAGAGGGATTGGTGGCATGCCATGTGACACTGACTCCTGCTCCTAGAAGAAGTTTGGCTGCACCTCATCGAAATATGCTCAACAGGTTGTCAGACAGGGTCCCTTAATTCCCAGTGGTTACCTGGCTGTTGAGTGATAAGTCTGTAGTGTAATTCTGGGGAGATGGCAGAAATTAATAACAAAAATTGCTACCTAAGAGCAGAGAGTCGTGGTCAACACCACCTGTCATTTCCCTGAGAGACATGCTGAGATTCCCGTCCTAATAGAAAATATATTTTGCGTGCCTGCCGAGAAGGCTAGCAGAGCAAATAAAATTACTGAATAATCTCTGTATAAACCGTAGCATTCTTATAATTATCAACCTGTAGGAATCCACACAACTTCCCTATTGACTGCTGTGTCTTGGTGTTACACTGAGCACCTTATATACATGATCTCATTTAATCAGTTTAGCCCATACTTTGAGTATTATGTACTGAGTATTGTAATAGGTACTGGCTATATATTCATTGTCCTTTAGGGATTTATAAATTACTGAGAAGTATCAGCAAGCAATCAGCCCTATTAGAATCTGGTATCCTTGGGATATATGAGGAACAGGAACCAACTTTGATGGTGGATATGTCTTCTGTTAGCACATTGTGTTTATACAGAGTCTCAGGCTCACACTGTAATTAAACCGCAATTAGATCTTGTTCCAGTGTTGAACATGGAGAGTGAAATTGCCAGTTGGACTAGAGCCCCACCACTGCGGTCAGCAGTTCAGTACAGGTTAAAGGCTAAGAGGACTTAGAACCATCAAGACAACTGAGGATTGTCTGTGTGGCCAGAAGGTAGCAAGTCCTATATTGGCAGAGACCACTAGTACAGAGTAACACCTCTAACCAGTAGTGACCGTAGGTGCCTTTGACTTTCTGGGGACCATGACATCATGTCTTCTTTGTGTATGAACACTGGAACTTTATCTAACTGATGGTAATTTTAGGAGCTGTCAGGTATTCAGACAGAGGCCCACAAGGCAAACATAAAGCCAGTCTTATCTAGATATACAGGCAGCAAAAGCCAGGCAGACACTTCTGCATGTCAGACATGGTGACTAAATTCAAAGAACCCTGTTATCAGGGTACATCAGCCAGAGGCAGGAAAGGAGCCTTCACAGGTGAGGGGTCAGCCTGGTGAGCAAAGAACAAATCCTTGAGTGCAGGTACAGGAGAGAGGGGCCCTGAAGAGCCTTTATAAACCTCACTCACCTCAGAGCACAGGTGCAGTGGAAGTGGCCCTGAGAACACATAACCTCCAGCCAGGAAGGTAGAGAGGGCTTCGCAAAGATCACATCAGCACTTGTGAAATGAGTTTAAGCGGGAGGAAGGGTGGGGCAGGAGGAGTGATGGCTCACATAGGTATAGACAAATGTGCTTCAAGAATTAAAAGTATTCCCACGCAACTACAAGGTGTGAGAGATGGAAACCATTGGGATGTGATTGCACTTTGCTGTTTTCTATGTTGACATTTGGACTAATGGTTCAGAGGCAGTGGTGAGCAAAGCTGGCATTTTGGCATGGAACAGTGCAGGACAAACCTGATGTCATTTTATTCTTCATTGCCACAAATACCTGCAGTTTTGAAAATTCAGCTTCACTTGTTAAAACAGTAAACAGTTTTTAATTCAACTTTTCCCGTTGCCCGCACACATCTTTGCATTGGCCGTGGTGGAGTGAGAAGTGTGTGTGTAGAACTTGTATCATATCAAAACACAGAGTTCGAAGAAAAGCATTTCTGCAGATTTTTGTAAACTGAATTGACCATTTTCTTAGAGAAGTGTTTTACCTTAAGGAGCATATGTAAGCATGGTTTTCCCACTTGGCTGTTTGGCAGCCATTTTCTGAAAGGAAGCAGTAGAAAGGGTTGGTTGTCAAGTTTTTGTGCAAAATTGGGATTTTAGACGTTGTATCTGTTACTAAGACTTAGTTCCCAGTGCTTACGATTGTTCCCTGGCTGGAAAGATGGTTCAGAGCTTAAAAATGCTTCTCTTGCAGAAGACCTGCATTTGATTCTTAGCACCCGTACGTGGGCAACCCCCAAGGCCAGGCCTCAGACACCACATAGACATGCATGTGCCAGTGCATACATACACAAAACAGGTTTAAAAATTAAAGATTTTTTTTTCTGGGGAGTTAGTGGTGCTAACAGTGAATGTGGGTTTTCGTTTGTATAGGACATCTGTGTCAACATTTGGAAACTCTACGAGACTCAGTGAACTAATGGCCGAAAATGACCAATGCGTGTGATGTTACAGAACCAGAATGTTTTGGTTTCATTTCTGTTGCTGAGGTAGAAAACAAAAACCAGACAAAAAAAAAAAAAAAAAAAAACCCTGACAAAAGCAGCTCCAAAGGAGGAAGGGTTTATGTATTTACGATTCCAGGTTACAGTCCATCATTTTAGGGGAGTTAAGGCAGGCACCCGAACCTGTGATCACATCACACCCACAGTCAAGAGGAGAGAGAAGCGAATGCTTCTGGTACTTTGTGTGCATTCTCCACTCGGGTAGTTTAGAACCCAAACCCAGGGACTGGCTCCACCAACAGTGGGTGGGGTCTTTGCACATCAGTGAATGTAATCAAGACAGAGTCATGCCCACTGGACAGCCTATTGTAGATAGTCTCTTTCTGAGATTTTCTTTTCAGGTGGTTCTCTGTGGTGTCAAGTTGACAATTAAAACTAACCACTGCACACACTGAATTTATAATATAAATATCTTTAATATTCAGTATATAAATTAGGCCAGTGGGTTTTAGTATGGCTGACTAAGAGCATGGGATGCTGTTTCGGATTCCACATTTCAGCTAGCCTGTAAGAAATGGCCCATTGTCAGCTTGGGTGTAGTATCATATGCGTGTCCGCAGTTAGTGGCAAAGGCTGTTAAGCAGCTGGCCATTTCCCACCTCCGTATCCCAGTGAGGCTGAATTGCCTTCATAGACTTCAACCGAATCAGTGCATCACAGCAGATTGAGTGCAGAAAGAAAGGGAGAGTCCAGCCAGGCATGAAGATTTGCGAAGTATAAAGCAATGTCATTCTTCTCAGTAAATTGTTCTTTCGTGTTGTGAAATACAGGATTTTGTTCATAAAGTGTTTTATAATAATGTCATTTTTAGTGAACTAATGACACCTATTTTTTTCAATTTTAATATATGATACGGTAAACACTTAAAGATGGAACCCATGGAGGAAAAAAAAGCCTTTTGGAAATTTTCAGTGGTTTTAGAGAATATGTGGAGACTTTGAGAATACATTGTTTCAGAACTATGGATCTGAATATTTAAAATGGAAAGGGTTTAATACCAGGAATTGGATGCCTGCCAAACCATTTGAGAGGCTGGAGGGGAAGAGATCAGGGCAAGCCCTCGCTAACTCAGGCTGAGTGCTGGCTTCCACGGGCTCAGAAAGAGGCTGCAGCAGTCAAAGCCCCAGGGCACCCAGTGACTCACGAAAGGAGGCGAGAGAAGATGGGGCACCTAAGAGAAATGCACACCTCAGGGTAGGTCTTGGATCTGGAGAAATGAAACAATAGAGAGTCTTGACTGGGAAAGTTAGGGGAAATTTGGATTTGGGCAGTAGAGTAGATATTTTTATATTAATGCCATATTTCTGATTTTATTTGGTCAGTTTTTTTTTGTTTTTTGGTTTTTTTTTTTTTTTTTTTTTTAGACTGAGTTTGGCCATTCAGACTAGTCTGGTCTCAGACTTGAGTTTCTCCTACATCATCCTTCCCAGTGCTAGGACTGCAGTCCTCACCATCAGACCAAGACTAATTTTAAATTTCTTTAGTGTGGTAATTATTCTTAGAAGCAGTCATCAGTATTTAGGAGTGAAATGTCACATTTCAAGTGAGCCAAAAACAAAAAGCTTGTACACATTAAAAAAGAAGAAGAGACAATGAGATATTCACAATTAGTCAATCTAGTTAAGGATATACAGAATTCATGGCACCATTTAAAAAATCTTGTGGTTTGGGGGGTTTTCAAAATAATTGTCTGGCAGAAACATAATACCAGGATGAAAACAAATGGATAAAAGTTTAGAAAATAAGGGTTAAAATACTTTCTGGAGAGGAGAGGAGTGGAGAGTAGAATGGAAAATGAAGTAACATGTTAAACAGACTCCTGGTGACTTATTACATTCATGGGTTCGTGCATCTCTAAAAACCTCATCGGAGAGCCCTCTGTTTAGTAGGCGGCACTGACTACAGAGACCCACCTAGGTGCATGCTCAGCCTTAAATGGGACATCTGTATCTTACCCCTCCCTCCCAAGATTCAGGGATCATTTCAGAGCGGGGCAGCCTCAGAAAAATCTTAAGAGCTAGAGATAGTGAGTGGCTACAAGGAAACTGTTTTCTGGACAAAACAGGACAGTTGAACATAGGGACTCACAGATTGTGACAGTGTGCACAAGACTTGTGCAAGGTGGAGAATTCCCAGGCCCCACTGAGGAGCTGCTGCTAATTGATGGCTTCTGGGAGAGGAAGAGTTGGTTTTCTTCAGAGTATGGCCTCTGGCAGGTGGAACATGCTCCGTGGATGGCCACACACCCTAGAGGATATGTGCAGTACTAATTGGGCTAGATAGGTTTTTAAACAACGGGGGAAAAAAACCTGAAAACACAAGGCTCAATGGATATAGAATGAAGAGCAGATCTGAGAAGAGTTGGGGGAGGGGAGTGAATATGATAGAAATGTATTTTATGAAATTCTAAATCAATAAAAATAAGAACTTTTTTAAACATATGAAGTGATGGAAAGAAAAGAGAAAAAAAAAGTAAAATAATGCTCCACCAGGGAATGGTAATAGCAAGTAAATGTGAGTCTAAGAGCAACTGGAAGCAAAGGAGCTATTGGATGAGATATTGACGACCTACCAGAAACTGAAGGAAAGAGTCACATCAAGGCATTGCCTGAAATTCAGAGTGCCAAACATGAAGAACACCAGAAGCTTCCAGAAACAACAATCACCACACATGAAGTTAGAAAGCATTGTCACCAGCAACATGAATGAACAGTGTTTTTAAAATTGTGACTGAATCCCCCCCCCCCACACCTTGTATTTCCTGCCACATTGCCAGGGAACTGTATGGATAGAATAAACTTGTCTTCATATGTAGTAAGATGAGAAAGTGTCCCAGGTCTATATTCTCTCAGAAGTTTCTAGATTGATTGTATCTAAAGGAGAGAGTAAATAGAAGAAGTGTCTTGAATCCAGGAAGTAATCCCACAGTGGGGGAAGAAAAGGAGTTCCAATGTAGATAAAGAGAGTCAGGATAACAGCTGGTAAGCAGGTTGGCGCAGTTGCCCCATGTTTTGTTTACAAGGGGGAATTCAAAAGCAAAACCACCCAGAACCAGTGGACTGTCTAATGATTATATTGAGAGATTTGTATTTTTAGAGAGAGTCAGGATTAGTTGATACAAGCTAGTAAAACTCCAGGGAAAACTAATAATCGAGTAGAAAAAATTTAATCATCATTCACTGCAGGACTTGGCTTTGAGCATCGTTAATATAGTAAATAATAATAATAATAATAATAATAATAATAATAATGCCATGATGGATACAGACTTAACCTAAAAGCTATCTAGTACAAACCCACTAGAAGAATAAAGAAATTTTTGCATGTGGTGTTGGGCTGGGGCACAGAGGAGAAAGAGGAGGAAACAATCAATCAGTGGGTGCAGTCAGTCAGATGTGCTGCCTGTGAGCACAAAAGTAATTAGCAGAAGAAACAGCTGCAGGGGTGAAGATTGGATTTCTCTGAGAGAGTGAAATTGGTTTTGAAGTAAAGGTGGATCCAGCTTTTGTGTTTGGCCTTTAGCCTGTGGAATAATTTGATTTTTCTAAGCTGCAAGCTGGTCTAAAACTCTTTTAGTCTATCTGTGATCTTCTTTGTGTTTTTTGTTTTGTTGTTGTTGTTATTGTTTGTTTGTTTTGTTTTGAGGTGGGGTCTCACCATTATAGCCTCCATGGCACAATGCCTGCCCAAGCCTCCCAAGGGTCAGGATTACAACTTTACCGTACTAGACCCATCTGTGTGTGTGTGCACACGCATGCCAGACGTTGATGTTGGGCTTCTTCCTTGATTGCTCTCTACCTTATTTTTGTGACAGGGTCGCTCACTGAACCTGGAACTCACTGGTAGCTCAAGCTGACTAGCAGGATCCACCTGCCTCCACCCCCCAGCACTGAGATTACAGGCATGCATCATGCTGCCCTGCCCTGCTACGTGGGTTCTGGGGGTCAGAACTCATCCAGGCCCTCAGGCTTGTGAGGAAGCACTCTACCAGCTGAACCACCTCCCCAGCTTTGACCCCTCACCCCCGCGATTCTTGACCCTTCAGTACAGCAGCTGAGAAGGCAGTAGGACAGTGA
Organism: Lophiomys imhausi; assembly: GCA_907164525.1. Lineage (NCBI taxonomy): Eukaryota > Metazoa > Chordata > Mammalia > Rodentia > Muridae > Lophiomys > Lophiomys imhausi. The sequence continues at coordinate 8,934,796 of CAJQZJ010032031.1, read as the reverse complement.
CACACTCAGGTGGTGAGTAGGCCTCAGGGGTCCAGGTGTCGCAGCTCTGTTGTACAGTCTGACCCCTTGAAGTTGTCACTGTTCCACCACACTGAGGCTGTGTTAAGTGTTCACACAGTGCTTCGTGTGTACCTCTTATGAAGCCTCTTGTATGGTGTGTATTTTCAGGTACAGTCCATGTTGTTAAGACAGAACACACTTGTCTGTATCCGTAGCTCCATTGTAGTTCTTAGAGTTGAAGTAGAAATCCTATTCAGGGTATAAATAGATGAGTAAATATAAATAGGAAGACGTTTGGCACATCAAAGCTGGAGAAATGTTGTTAGAGTATTAGCTGTGTGTTGTTCTGTATTTGTTATTTTCCATGGGCAGGGTTGCCAGATGACTAGATCCCAAGCCAGCAGTGGAATAAAAAGATTTTTAATGTTTTTCATGATAGATCTAGCTTGGTTACTGCTGCTTTTCATCTTCCTCCTCTCCCTTGGAGTACTACGTATCAAACAGGGGTCCTTGCAAATGTTATACAAGAGTTCTGCCATTGAATTTCATATCAACAGTCCTGTCTTTTTTACGAGGAGAGGAAAATCTTTGTAACCCAAACTAAAGTCCCTACAAATGCAAACACTGCCTTCTTCCTAGGAAGAGAAGTGTAATGTCGAGGAGCAGTGAAGTCAAGGGCCTGGAGTCGGCTAGCAGGCAGGCCCTCCTCCGTCAGCAAGGGGACCCAGAGCCTGTTACTTGCCAGGAGCATCTCTGTGGGCTCTGTTTAGAGAGAGCTAGATGAGGGTCAGTATTAAAGAACACGACGAGAAAGGTGGGTTGGGAAGCAGCAGGACTGAGGCCTCTCAGGATGGCAGTGTCCCAAGCGTCTCAGGGCCAGGGTCTGGAGTCTGACACATCTGTTTTCATTCTGCGCTGTGTTGCTTGCTTTTCCAAAGCTGCTCTGTGCAGCACTTCTATCATTTTGAAAAGTGTCACTGTCTCTGCCTGAACTCTCCTGCCAGGCCAGACTTGCACGAAGTCACTGAGTCTCAGTAGCCCTGACACAGATGCCATCTGCCCCAGGCATCCTCCCTTCTGTTTTTGTCCTCCCCGGCTGAGCTCCAGGTTGTAGAAGACACCTGAGGCAGGCAAGGTGATGGGCAGGAGTTGTTGTTAAGTACACCTGGAACTCCCCAGCACCACGCTGGCCTTTCGAGGGAGGACCTTC
>CAJQZJ010032031.1:8920042-8933576 GCA_907164525.1 Lophiomys imhausi | reverse complement strand
ACCTGGAACTCCCCAGCACCACGCTGGCCTTTCGAGGGAGGACCTTCTGACCTGGAACTCCCCAGCACCACGCTGGCCTTTTGAGGGAGGAGCTTCTGACCTGAAGTTGCAGTTCTGCAGTGGCAACACTACTGCCACATGCATGCAGCAGTACCAGAACCCGCTGCGGAGGCCATTTGGACTCAGACCGGTTCAGTTTTCCTTCAGCGCCTCACCTGCCTCCTGGAGACTGGACCAGGGAGGGACACATGTCCAGACACTGAACACACCACACTCTGCTGGAGAGGGAGATCTAAGCCTTAGCTATGGAAGAGTCCAGTTGGGGCCAGTGGCCAGCTGTGGCAGTAGGCTGCTTCATGAGACTCAAGTAGCAGCCAGGGTCAGGAGGCACCTCTTGGGCTACAGTTGCTGTGTTTGTCCCTTCTCGGAGCCCTGGATCTCAAGTGGGTGGCAGAAGCCTCGGCCCAGAACTTCAGGTGGACAGTAATTGGCTCATCTTTCTAATATTTTCTGTCAAGTTGTAAAGGGTACAAAGACATCCTTTTGTCCTTTGCCTACCCAGGAAGTAGAAAAATCTCTGCGGAAGAAAAGCTTGCCCTTTCCACCTTGTGTGGAGGAAACCACAGGTCAGATCACAGAATTCTTGTAGTTCTGTTTTGCATCTTACACATACATACGTTTTGCTCAGTAGATGCCAAGGGAGATCCAGAAAGGAATTGGGCTGTTCAAAACCCAATGAGGAGCACATTTCCCAGGCGGGGCCACATAACACTGGGGAGCGAAGGCATGCCCATCCGCCAGTTTAGGTCTCTTTCCAGGGGAAAGGGAGGAGTAAAGGGGAATAAAGCCAGCAAGCAGAAAAGGGGGCAGAGACTGGCACTGTGTGTGTTGCTCCTAAGAAGTTTGTTGAGTTGACAAAGGTCAGGACTTTAGTGGTGATGGTGTTTTTAGGGTGGAAGGACACAGGTGTGTTCAGGGTAAGGTTAATAGGTCAGGGACAGAGAGACTGGGAGAGCAAGAGAGGACTCAAGAGTGCCGATAACAGCAGCTCAGGTTTGTTTAGCTGGTTTTCTCCCAGGGGATGTATTAGTTTTCCGAATGACAACCATGACCTTACACAGTGTTAATTTTCAATACTTGTCCTAGTATCATTGTGATATAATTCAGTAAAACTCATAGATCTAAATTGAGGCCCACAGGGAACTATATTTCCAGTTTAATTCAAGACTAGGAAATTGGTTTTGGGTTCTTGTGAAGAGGTCTTGGCGGCTGTGAGGCATGGAGGGTAGGTTTGAGGGGATGCAAAGGCAGCTAGAAGATGTTGAGCACTTTGTGAGTCTTGACAGGCATTAGAGGTGGGTTTGGTAAAGGAAATGATGCCATTTTTTCCCCTGAATTCATTTTTGGATGTTGGATTGTTTTAGTGTGGGGAATATCGTATGCAGTAGCCAGAAGTGACAGAACCCACATATGGTCATTGCCTTTGCAGATCAGCCTTACCTTTGGTTTCTCCTCCCCTCCCAGCCCATCCCCTGAGCAGTGTAAGTGCTAAGAAGTGCCTTCCACTGCCCTGTTCTACTGGAAGGAGGAAACCCATGTGCCCTAGAGGGGAGTGAACCTACTGCCAGCTGCTGTCCTATGACTGGGCAGCCTTGGAGGAACTGGAGGATGAAGAGGCACAGTGGCCCCCGAAGATAACTGTGTGGCCACTTCATTGGAGTACTCAGTGTGTTTTCACGTGTGAGATATCCACACATTGCAGAATACAGCATGAAAGTGATACTGTGACATTCAGGATTCCTAGCAGGGTTGCAAGATGCTCTGGTGAGAGTAATACAGCTCTGGTCTTTAGGAGGTTCGAGAAGCACAGTACTGTTGGATAGCAGAGCAGCAGGGATGGGGCATACTGTGCCACATCATAGGTCTGCTTGCTTGTTTGTTTTTTACTTGGAGACATCAGACATTAACTGTTTCACTTACACTTAGGTTTTGGGTGAACAGTCACGAACACAGCTGGTGATTTAAGGAGGGCATTCAGTAATTACTAACAGCTTTTTACCGAAGCTTTAAGATGCTGGTGTGTGTCATTCACGAATCACAGGCTGTCACAGTCTCCCTTGGCACCTTGGGCGACGTTGAGTCAGACCTTTTACCCAGCCCTTGTGTTTGCCTTTTGTCATCCCTTCAGAATGTGTCCTGCAGCCTAAACCCTGTTCACAAGCACGCAGACGTAGGGGAGAGAGAACTGGGTGGTAAGCATGCCCTCCTCGGCCAGGGCCATAATAGTACAGACCTCACCAGAGATTTTGTGGTGTTTTCACGTGGCTTGGGGACTCCCCAGTGGGCAGGTAGGAGATAATCGTCATCCTTGCTTTCCAGATTGAAGAGTCATTTAGTGTGTGTATGTGAACATACACATGTTCATGTGTATGCATGCATGTTTCCTCTTGTGCCTGTAGAGGGTTGAGGCCAACTTCAGCTGTCTCCTTCAGTCACTGCACTTCCATGTTTTTTTTTTTTTTTACTTCCATGTTTTTTTAAGACAGGGTCTCTTACTGAACCTGGAGCTCACTTAGTCCACTAGACTCACTGGCCAGCAATCCCAGGGATCTTCCTGCCTCTGCTTCTCTACAGCCGGGATGATAGATGTGCATCATTGTGCCTGGCCCTTCATATGGACGTAGAGAGTCAAACTCAAACCCTCAGTCACCTACCACTTTACCAACTGAGGCACCGCCCCATTCATAGCCTTAAAATTCAACACGCACACGCACACACACACACTAGTTGGAGCTTCGTATTTGATTTTAGCTGTGACAGTATTTCAGCTGAACTGTATGATTTGGTAGACAAACAAAGCACAGGAGTTAAGGACTGTATTTTCAAAATTAACTGAGTCTTAATACTTAGTCTTGAAATAGAGCCTAGTTTTACACATAAAAAGCTTTAATTGATTTACTGTTGTTTAATTCATCCTGTCAGGTCTTGTCACCATCACCAGTGATGTGGAATGTGGGTACCTAAGGCTCACGAGCATTGGTCAGAAGCTTAACGCCATACACGGCATGGTTTTGTAGTGTCCATACTGCTGTGGTTGTAGGAGTCACGCAGCTTTGCCTGGTGGCCACACTGCACTTTCGGGAACTTCAGGTTATATGTCACGTTTGTGCTAGTGTTAGTCTTATTTTTACATGGGAGATGTATGCCAGTACAACTCAAGGATTTGCTTAATCTGACTTGTATTTTGTAGAGATGTTGTCTCTTGGTTTTCAGGGTAGTAATTAATTTTGCTTTGTTGTTCAATTACAGAAAAACAAAAGTATGCTGACACAATTGCTTTTTATGTGCCTGTGAAATAATCCATCTTGTTTTGGTTTAGGTTCACTTATGTGCGTGGGTGCTTGATTAGGGTGGAGTGGAGGCTTTTCAGGGTCACTTGCCTTTATGTGGTTGGTGTTAGTCCTTTTTGTTTCCTTTTCTACTTTCAAAGTGCTTGTGGATTTGTTATACTCTGTTCAGTCTTGTTCACTAGTTTCATCTCCCAGCTTATAAAGACATTGCAAGGGACTTGTTAAACAATGTAAGCTAGTCTTGGAGGATATTCAGACCACATTATTACATACACACACACCCACACACACACACCCATAGGTTGTTTTGTGCTGCAAGCATAGTCTAGTCATTCCTAAAGGCATATATTCTACATAATTTGTATTGGTCAGATTATAATTCTTCACCCTGGTTGCAGTATTGTTCCCTGTATTCACTGATAGCCATCTATAAGCTGTTGTAACTGCATTCATTCTAACCCAGTTCAGAGCTGAGAGCAGAGCAGACTTCTGTGAGCAGCAGCTGTGTTTGGAGCATAGTTGCCGTCCAGGTTCAAGTTCCTGGGGCTCAGTTTTCTGCCTCCTCTGGAAAAAGACAAATTCAGTCTCTCAACTTACCCAGATGACAGTTGCCTCTCAGCCAAGAGCTGCCAACAGCAAGGGGTTGGTTCCCTGAGGCTGAGTAGCAACTTGCAGTGCCTCTAAGAATAATTTTGCTTACCTATGTAATAATTTGAGAGTTTAATAATTTCTAAGCATGTCCTAACTGAGTCAGTCTTTTGTCAGCATCTCACTTAGTTTTAGATTTTTTTTTCTTTCTTTTTCAAGTAGTCACGTGATTGAGATAGCATGTTAAACACCCTAGAAAACAGTTTCCCAGGGGGTCACCGTTGCCGATGGTTGAGTCCTTACATTCTTTGGCTGCGCTGATGCTTGGCACACTTGGCCTGTGAGAGCGATGGCTGCCCTGTGAGAATCAGCTGAAGCCTGTGAGGAGACGTAGACAGATGTATACCGCCTCCAAGTATTGCAGGGGTCTGGAGCTCAGGGTCTTTGCTACAAGAGGTACACCTGTCACAGCTCTCTTTCTCAGGTGAGAATTGTGCATTGGAAGCTGCTAGAACAGAGGAGAAGGCTGTGTGCCGTGGAGATGGTTGAGTTTGCAGATGAGGCGGCCGGTGCTGAAGCGGTAGGAAGGGAGTTCTGGCTGAGAGAGGGGTGTCCATCTCTGCCTGGGGTCACTCTGCCCTCTTCCACCTTCTGAATGGTGGCCCTACTCAGTGTGTCGAGCAGCTAGCTGTGTTCTGGGCTTAGTTGGCAATATTTGAGATCCTGTTATTCTATTGTACATGGTCTCATCTTACAAACTTCCACCTTCAGGAAGGCATCTGACTCTCCCCATCTCTGTTTTACGTGGCTCATTCTTCCCCAGCGGGGCTGCCTCTCTCTTCTTCCTCTCTCTTTCTCTGTCTGCCCAGCCAGCTTGTTCTCACCAGCTCCCAGGGAACACTTCTCAAGTTCCCAGAACTCAGCTGGCCAATAGGCACTGCCCCTTATGAGGAGCCAGCTGCAGGGTGGGCACCCAGCTAGGTGCTTTTCACATAAGATTTCCCAGTCAGCTGAACGTGCTAAACCTTCCCATTCTAAAGGTTTTGAAAATAAATCAAACTGTAATGAAGAAAACTGTCCAGTGCTTCTCATCTAATAAAGGGCATATCTGGAGTTTGAACCCTGTTCTGTTGACTCCATCTCCAAAGAAATGAATAATAAATGAATAACCCAGTACTGTCCCCTCCTCAGCAAGTTAAGTATCATGCTCTATCCTTTTCTTGGACATTTTCCTTCAGGGTATAACCTTTTGTTTGTTTGTTTGTTTACCAGCTAACAGTTTTTGTATTTACAGATTTGGGGGGGCAGGGAGGGATGCTCATCCTCTAACCATTAAGCAAAAGTCATTCTGCTGTTTGTAATAAATGGAACAGACTGTTGTTGGTTTTTTCCTTCTTACTATTTATACTTGTGTGGTTCTAGAGCATATTTGTAGTTTCAAGTAAGTCTTGTAATTATTTGAAAAGTGATTGGTCTTGAGGCTAGTATTGATTCCTCTTCCCTTTTGGCCAGTTCTGACATCTTCAAAGACTGTAACTTGCTTGTGTAAGTAAATGTTTCCTACCACATTATAGGTAAATTCTTGTTGCCTACTCTTCAGCATCCCTAAGCGTCTTGACCCTCAACTGTGCAAGCATCCTGGTTCCCATGCTTTCCTGCACCCACCTGGGTCAGTGGCTAGGCCATTCCTCCCATCTCTTTTTCTAGTAGTAATCAGAATCTTAGGAAGTAAAAACATTCATATAAAAGCATTTTTAAAATACTCTCGTCCCTTCCTGTTTCAGATTGTTCTCACATCTGAATGACTCCAGTTGACCTTCCTTGTTTGGGCTCCACCCCTTTCCATCCCTTACTCTGCTTGTGATAAGACAAGGTGATTTCTTTTACTTCTGAGCACTCTTCTCTCTCAAGCCTGCCTCACTTCTCAGAGCCGTATCTCCATCCCTCTGAAAGAGGCCCCAGCAGTCAGCATCCTAAGGAAGTGAGCCTCAGGCTCAGGCTGTCAGACACCCACTGGGCCTCTGTGGTCCTCCGTGGCCCTCCCAGGACATTCCTTTTTGTTTGTGGATGATGCTTAACTGTTGATCGTTCTTCCATTTCTGCTGTCAGTTTAGAAGCCGAAAATTAGATGGAGGAAATTCTATGTAGGTTGGAAAATTAGGAAGTAGCCTGACACACATTCGTGTTATTCAGTTGAAGTCTTTTATTTTCATGTTCATAACTTGCCACCTTCCACAAAGGACTGGAGGGAGCTGACATCCTTAACAGAGAGTTGCCTGTTGTTTTCTTTAATAGATACAGGCTCCTTAAAGACTCTCAGGCTCAAAAATATCAGGCAGCCGAACAGATAATTTGAGTGTTGTGCTAACAGTTTTTATTGCTTTATTAATGCTTGTCATGGGAACCATATCCCAGGCAGCACAGGTAAACAATACATTAACAGCAGATGCTGAGGGTTTTCCTGTCTCACCGACATTCTGCTTATCTTTGGGCTGCAGACATTGAGCTCGCTCCTTGCTTCTACCCTCTTCGTAAGGCTTGGAGCAAGAGACACACAGCAGACGTGTGTGTCTGATGGCTGTGACAGCACCATCGCCCAGCGCCAGTGTGACTGCAGTGGGCTGCACCACGGGAAGAATGGTTTAACACTCCGCAGTTTTAAAATCAGATTAATTTCATTTGTGCAGCGGCACATCCGCAGGGGTGTGTTTTACTCTCTGACACACAGATGACAATCTGGCTGGAAGCTAGTGTTTGTGGGGAAAATAACTGAAAAGAAAATGACAGTTTTGAAGTAACGTAGTTATAAGGCACAGCATGGATCTGTGTTTTTCTTCTAAAGAAAAAAAAAGATGTCAAAGTTTTCACCCTGGAAAAAAACACCCAGGAACCAAGCAGTAACCTTGTTGTGTTTTGGCATTTGTGTAACAGTTTGAGCAAAAAGGATAATGCGGTATATAGTCATTCTACTATAGCATGCTGAGTTTGCCAAAACCATGAAACAAGACAATCATTGTGTTTGTTCTTTTGAGTTAGAATCTGTAAGAATGTGACAATGCAAAGGAAAAACAAGAGAGAAGAAATCTGCCTGGGATTGAAGAAGCCAGTGCAGTAGAAACTTGGAAAGCCGGGTCCTATCAGTGTACAGGCTGAGGAGGCAAAAGCAGGAAGCAGGATGGAGAGTAATTAGGGCTGAGTGGCAGAAATGGTGCCATGCTTGATGACTGTCACCCAGAATCCTGTAAGAATTCCTATAAAATACAGGTGGTGGCCTAGTTCAGCTCACCTGTGTATTACGTTCACTGAGTTCTTAGAAGCACAACGTTCTGCCTTGACTACTCTGGTCACGAATCACACTTCACTAATTCATGAACCAGCCAGACGGCTAGGCCCAGTGTAATGCTATGACAGGGACAGATGTGGCTCACTTGAGACCAACTCCCCATCTCCACCCCGACTTTCCAAGGAGAATCGAAACCTAGAGAGATTGCAGAGAACAGTGGAAGGATGGATGGGCTAAGGAATGAAGAGACAGGTTAGGGTGAGCTCTCAGCAGAGGCGATGTGAGAATGTGGGAAAGTGGGTTCAAGCCACCACAGCCCCACACTTGCAGCGCTGCCGGCAGAATCCAAGGGCCTTCCTTACCTTTCAACAGATGAAGCAGATAAACCTGAGAGTGGGCATACGTATGCATCCCTGCACCAGATTCCCCTAGCCACAGTTTGTGGGAGTGATCAGTCCACTTTAGGAAACCGTTTGTAGGGGCTGTTTGTCAGGCCCATCCTGGAGATGAGGTCTTCCCCAGGATGGGCCTGTATCGGTCTGGAGATGAGCCACCAGACAGCCGAGACCAGGGGTTCTTCCAGAAGTCTAAGGGTCAGGCTAGAACAAAGTCTCTCAGATGCCCACAGACACTGTTTTGGTGAGTTCTTCTCTCCTGTCAGTGGGCAAAGGGAAATGTTCCTGATGGAAGACTCAAGCCACAGGAAACCCTTGGTGAATAAGCAAGTCAGCGGAGATGACTTTCATAGTCGATGGCTTGAACACACAGATTTTTAAAAAATTGAATAATTCCTCAAAAAAAAAAAGAGTTAATCTTCAACTAACAGAATGATGACAAGGTTAACACACACATAACCTAGTGACATGGGACAGCTGTGGTAAGATTAAGTTCTCACCTCACACCTTTGCAGGGGCAGGGGGATAGAGCAATGTGGGTTGCTTCAGTAACTTGCTCTGAATGGAGGTATGTCTCTTTTATGCACAATGTCAGCATACACTCGCTCTTCTTAAGGTTTGGACTGCCTCTAAACAAACTTTCCACTTCTTTCCCTTTGTTTTAATTTTACTGAGTCCCTGCTATATTTTGCTAGATGGTTTCTTTATCTGCACCACCTCATTTACTCTTTATAGCAAGCTGTCTTTTTCCTTGGTCGGTGTTTGTGTGGTTTAATTCAGTACATTTCGCAGCTGTGGTCCTCCCCCCACCCCCACCCCAAATTACAGACATTGTTTTTCTGGATGTAGATCAGAAGAAACTATGTCCATGGTGAAACTACTGATGTAATTATAATGTGTCTTAAATGACAAATGTTATTATCAATAGCATTTTGAAAGGAGTTTGTTTTGTGGTAGGAGCTGTTGTTTTAGTTGACAAAGATGCCAGAAGAGAAGCAGAAGTAGCCCCAGTCTGTGTCAATTAAGAAAGCATGGACAGATAACACCTTTGGGGCACAAGGTTGGGTGAGCAGGTGGCACTTCCTTTTTTTGTTGTCTCTTTTTGGGATGGGGTCTCACTTGTTAGTATGGGCTAGCTGGGATTCCCTATGTGGTCCTTCCATGCAAAGCAGAAGGGTTTCCCTTTCCTGGGGTAGAACAAGCCTGGCACCATGGCTTGTGACCTAAGGAGCCAAGAGCAGGCTGCATACAAGTTTCTGGGTACTACGTCATGCAGCGTGGTCTAGCCACATGGTTAGTGAGGTGTGTGTGCATGTTGGGGATGGAATGGAATTGATGGGGGAGCCAAGCTACTGATGAGAGCATGTGCAGAGTGAATGCGGGAGAGGGAGCAGTACAGGGCAAAGTGATGGGTCGCAGTGGTAAAAATAAAATAAGATGTATTGCCAAGTTGGGAGGCAAGGAGAATGGCAGCAGCTGACGCACGCTAAAGGCTCATAAAGCAGCTTGCTTCTCCTGGTGACCCCTGTGGCTCATTATTCCTTTCCCTCTAGAGCCTGTGGCCAGAGCCCAAAGCCAAGGAGGGTTCTGCAAACCATAGGCAACTTCCTCCGCTCCCACCACCACCGCTGGGGCTACCGAGAGCACTTTCTCTCCTCCCACCTTACCTCTTTATTTCTGTTGCTGCAATACTTGAGCATGGGGCTTGTTCCTAAGGGGCGCAGCACCTTCGCAGGGCACAGGAATTAGCGACACACACAGGAGGGTTGGGTGAATTGCTCCAGCACGTGGACAACCTTCCTTGGGTTCACCTGGGCTGGTCTCCAGAACAACCATCCTGGGCCATGGTGTCCCTCGGCTGCTGAAGTCCGGTCTGGTGGCTACCTGTCTGTTATCCTGCTCCCTGTAGATTACAGATACGTAGAGAAAGGCCAAGATGGTGGTGGTCGATGCAGCCTTAATAATAGGAAAGAAGATGGCAGCAGATGTGGATTGGCTGTGGAAAGGAATCTAGGTTTAAAAGAAGATATTATTTATGACTTGCGTACTTGTCCTATTTCACTTCTTTGATTCTAGAAAGTATTTGAAGCACTTACTGACTTTATCAAGGGTTTGATAATACATACCACGTTCTTAGTATCTTTCTGAATGCATTCAAGGTGAAAGAAACCAGGTGATTTTCCTTTTTTATTAATTTTTTATTTCATATGTTGGATGTTTTGCCAATGTGCATGACTATGTGTCACGTGCCTGCTTGATGTCCTCAGAAGCCAGAAAAAGGTAGAATATAGGATCTCCTTAAATCTGAGTTACAGATGGCTGTGAGCTACCATGGGGGTGCTGGAAATCAAAGCCAAGTCCTCGAGAAGAGCAGTCAGCACTATTAACCACTAACCCATCTCTCCAGCCCTGAGTTTTCCTTATTTAGACATCCATTATTCTAATTTCACAAGAATTGCATGCCACTTGCTATAATACCAGGAGATTATCCCCATTTTGTTACATAAAACCTGCTTTCCTCCAGCCCCATGTTCTTTTTTGCAAATGTACATATAGGAGGATAGTGATCAATGCACTTTACACTGTTCTTTAGAGCAAGAAGTTTTCTACTCTGCCAAATAACGGGCAATATAAAAATGTCTTCTGTGGACATGTGAGTGAACGAACATAGATTTTAAGAAAAGAGTAGGGAGGAGATTGATGAAAGCATGTGGGCACTTTACAAAGTTCTGGTTAAAAAACACAACAGTTCAGAGGTGCCCAGACTAATACCTGGACTATGCTCCACGTTCATTTGCATGGGCTGATTGGAGCAGAAGGGCCCCGGCCGGCATCAGTGATGGGTGTACTTGCCTCAGTAAAACAACCTTCTGTTACTTGCACATGAGACCTATGATTTCAACTCAACAAAAAGCAGGTTATGGCATTGCTTTCCTAAATCTGCCTTAGGCCTCTTGCCCCATTGGGTGATGGCTGTGACCTGCTGTTAGTAAGATGGTATCTCCAACTTGGAAAGTCCTTTTAATTTTGTACACTGAAAAGCTCATCAATAGCATTCTGTGTGATTTGCTCCTGAGCTCATCTAGAGAGTATTCAATAGGGATGGGGGTGCATCAGAAGAGGATTTGAACCTCTCCTAGTGGTGATTTGTCAGGCTCTTGTTATATACATATACATATAATATACATATATACATATGTACATATAGACATATTCATTCTCTCAGTTCTGTTCCTTTAGAGAACCCTGACAAATACAGTGATTAACTCACAAAAGCAATTCAAAGTTTAAACAGTGTGTTTTACTTGCAGTGTTTAGATTCCAATTGTATATTTAGAAGGAGGTGTTATATTTGTTGAAGGGCTTATTTAACAAGGAACTCACTACTCAAATGGACCTGCAAGATTCAAAATGTGAACATGTAAAGTATAGTTGAGGGCAGCCATGAAGGCTGGGCTCCCCTACCCACATCTTTTCTGGCCCCTGGTTCCCTCTGCATACCCCTGACCTGGTGCCTGCTACACTGTTGTATAATTCTGCCAATCAGGTCTCCTCTCTCTGTGCTGCCTGTTTTCAAGGTCTTGTCCCCAAAGTGCATGTGTTAAAAAAGCTTAGCATATTACTGGTTGCCCACTGTATCGAGAGCAAATAGATACCTGTATATATACCCATGATACGTGTAATACCCACGTAAAGTCAGTCTGGTTGGATGACCATTGAGAGTGGAGGTCTGATTAAAGGATACCAGGAGAGGAAATGGCTAGACCAGCTGCTCAGAGCAGCAGGCAGATTCACAAAGGGGCTCTGGAAGCAAAGGCTGTGGTAGGCCCAAGAGTATATTAGGGTAGTAGCAGGTCAGATGGGGGTACCCTATTCAGGAATCTAGGCATCTGAGAACTCTAGCTCAGCACAGGGTATCAAATGGGTAGCAATGACCTCCGTTCCATAGGGCTAGCAAAGGAGGCAGAGATGAGAAGGAAGCCTGGAACTGTGGGCATGAGTGCAGTGCCACATTATGAATTGACTGAGTGGGTTCCAGTACTGTCCCATGCTAGCTGTGAATTAAGAAGGCATAGGAAAGGGGATAGGGAAGGGTCCTAACCTCTACAATATTGCCCTTTCAGGAGAGACACTGTGGCTTCTTTCTCTCCTGCTCTTCTTGTCCTAGAGGGAAACAGAGCTCCCAAAAAGGCCACTGGGAAAAGCCGGTGCAGAGAACCTGGTGGTAGCTCCTGTCTGCCCTTCAGCACCTGGGCATTAGCAGGTAGGGCAGGAGGACCCTGGTGCCACAAGTCCCCGTTCTAGAGTTGCAGATCTAGAGGTTAGGGCACCTGCCGAGGCCACTCAGCTAATCCTTGTCAAGTCTTGTGGCGAAGGTTTGGATTTCTTTCAAACATGGGTATGTTGAATTAATATGTAAAAGTTGTGGGAGTGCTTCTGAAAAACAGTCTCATAAAAGGGGCATATGAAATCAGCCTAAATGACTTGCACCTCTGAGATGCACCGGGGAGAGCCTGTGATCTTCCTGGGAGAGAGAGTGAGTGATCTTGGGACAGGTGTACCTCAGAAGGATGGCCAATGAGAAGGCATCTTGATGCATAGAGAGCATATAAAAAGAAAGGTTTGGGAAACTGGGAAGGGACTTTTTGCTTGGCATTGCTTCGCATCTCTGCTTAAAGACTCCAGAGTGCCCTGCCAAAGGGTGTGGCTGTCAAAGCCTAAGACCCACCAGAGACCTGGGTGAGGGGGTGGGAACTGCCAGCATCAAGGTCACATGGAGAGTAAAGGCCTGAACCCCACAGCCTGCAGCCAGCCCAACAGATGGTGAAGAGACTGTGGCCCCAGGTGACAGCTCCAACCCTGAATGTGAGTGGCACCACACTTGGTTCGTTTACAGGGACGGTGACGGTGGGTGCCTGGTGAGTGGAGTCCGATGTCTGGAGTTGTTGGCAGGCGCCTTGGGGCAGAGCCGAAGTTGAGCGTAGCCCAGGTGAACTGAGAAGCTGAGGCTCGCTGACACAGACAGGCCAGAGACCTGCCGAATGGCCACCAAAGAAGGCTGAGGCCAGCTGAGGAGAGCTAAACTTGCCCCATGGAGCTTTGGCAGGGCTGGACAGGTGATGCCAAGGGCTATGCTGAGGAAAGCAACTCCTGCCCTGAGCAAGCCCAAGCAGGCAGAAGAGGCCATAGTGGACCAGCCAAAAGCCTCAGCACCAAGGCCAAGGCCACATGTAGGTTTCGGCCTTGCCTACATCCTTGTCTACATCCTTGTCTACATTCTTGTCTACATCCTTGTCAGTATAGCCTATAAGATATCCCCTGCTGACCACCTGACTTACTGATTGCAGAGTCCTTTGGGACAAAGAGGCGTTTTGATGTCTTCTAGCCATACATGGCACAGAGACATGATAAGAAGGTACTGTGCTTTTTCTTTTCTTTTTTTCTAAGCCATTTTTCCAGCTGTCACAGTGCATTTGTAAATAAACATAAAAGTGCTTAAACATCCCTAAAGTCCTACTACATGCTACATGCTCATACTAAGATCTTAGTGAATTTTAAGACTTCTGACACTTCAGTCTCCCAGGTATGTTGATACTCATGTTAAGGTTACTTTTTGGTGAGCCAGAAAACATGAAATAGTTCCTAGCTGTGGCCTTTAACACATTTCACTGAAGAAATCGGTCTGCGTAATGGTGAAATGGGATTTTGTTTGGGCAGAGCTGTGTGTTCTGGGTGCCTTTGGTAGTATTTAGTGAGCACCTCATACTTGGAGTACCAGCACTTAAAAAGAAAGCATGCTTTGTTAAAATGACATTGTACTAACCGATAACATTTTACAACAGAATCCTAAGTTCCTGACATTTGCTTTAGCTTCTGTCTTGGTGCTGGTGGATTCACCCCTTTCCTCTTCTGTCTTG
>CAJQZJ010032031.1:8908031-8918465 GCA_907164525.1 Lophiomys imhausi | reverse complement strand
TGTGTGTGTGTGTGTGTGTGTGTGTGTGTGTGTGTGTGTGTGTGTGTTTGTCTGTTTGTTTTTAACTCCAGGTTACTTCTGTCCACAGAGTTGTGTTGGGACTGGCTTCATTGCTTCAGTCTTCAGTGTGAGATTCTGGCAGAATGCTTAGGCAAATCTCTAGAAATAGAAGTTGTCAATTCTGAGGTTGCTCTGAACCCTTCCTTAGCCAGTTCGATTCCTACTACAGCTGAAATAATCCATAGAATTCATGTGGAATCCACATCTGAGTCATTCCAAACCCTGATTCATACATACTGCACGGTGCCTGTTCAGAACCTCATTTCTAGTCAGACACCTCCAATTATTCAATACCCTTTTCTTTCACAAAATTAAATTCTACCTCCCTGTAATTTTTTTTCCTGGTTGTTTAATATTTGGTTCTTTGAAGCAACAGAGATGAGTCTCTTTTCCATGTGGCCTTTGGGGTTTTATGCCTCTTCACCCCTCCCCCCCAAACAACAACAACTCTCTATTTCTCCATACTTGTTGAGCATTGTGATCTGAATCTCCATCCATGGCATTACGAGTGCTAATGATTTCCATCCATTGGGCATCTACTTTGTCTGTCTTTCAGATACTGCATATTCATAATTGCTCATGGTATTCCAGTTGTGACCTGACCATAGCGAAGAATACCAGTGGCCCAGATGCTTCTTGTCTGGCTGTGTGTTTCTGCACCTCTGAGGTGCTGGCCGTTACAGTTGGCAGCTGACAGCAGATGAGTGCTCACTTCTGCACTCCCATTGTTCCACTCTCAACCCTGACCTTTTATCATGTGAGCTTACTCACACTGGAATTGGGGGTAATATGCCCCTCTAAAAAGTTAACAGTGTGCTGTCATTTGATTCTGTTTGGATGGGCTTGTGAATGCTGAGATACTATTCTGTTTATCTTTACTAGAGAATATTTCTTTGAATAGAAAATTACTAGGCTGTGAAAGCCTCTTGAAATGTTTAAAAACCTATCTTTTCCCTTAGCATGCTGTGAGTGAGTTCGGTCTGCAGAGGTTAGTACATGTGCGGTTATAGTTGCTAATAAACGAATCGTTACCTTAATGTACTTCTTTCAGTTATATGGACTTTTAAAATATTATGTTTTACAGATTGGTTTCATTTACTACCTTTAATTTAAAAGAAGAGATTAAAACTCTCATAATCACATTTTATCTAGTATTTTGTGTCAATTGCCATTTTAATAATGACTGTATTATATTAATTAGACTGTATTAATTTCTTACTGACTTCAGTCTTCGAGTCCATACCAGGTCTTGTAATTTAGTTTCTTTTCACATGGGGTTTTCCAAGGGCCTTGCGGTTAAAGGTGATTAGTGGTCTGTACCCATCTCTACAGTGGCTTTGTGTTTCTTAAAGCAAACCTAGTTCTTCAAGCTCTTAGATTCTTGAATGGTTTGTGTGGTTGTTTGTTGGTTTGTTTGTTTGGAGATGGTTTCTCCTGTCACCCAGGGTCGAGCTTCCAATTTCCTACGTAGCCACGACTGACTTTGAACTTCTGATCCTCCAGCCTTTACCTTCCACGTTCTGGGATTACAGGCATGCATCATCATGCCCAGCCTGGGTTTGCTAACTTTTGACTATAGCCCTTACCAGATTGTGTAGACTTACAGTGATTGCATTTGTGATATAAGGTTTACATTTCCAACAATGAACTTGGAGTCTGATTAATCTGTTTCTGTCCTGGACTTTATGCAGAAATACGAAGAGGCCAGATGAATGAACATATAGTCCGGCAAAAATGTTCAGCCATGGGAATTTGTGGTTAAACTTATTTTAAGGTTCACATGAAAGGAATTGTTCAGCACACTTGAAAAAAAATCTCTCCCTTTTATTTTTAAGAACAGTAAACAAATTAGATAGTTGAAAACCTACTTGATATGATTGAACCAACTCAAGTGGTAAATTAAACATGTTTTTTTGTTAATGGTGAAAAACTGTTCTTTTTTTATTCTTTTGGTTTTGACTGGAAGTATGAGTTAACTTACTATCACAGCTCTTGAAGAAGATTTAATCTAATATAGTTTAGTGAATGAAGGTGTTATTTTAAAGTGTAAATTGACATACATAAAAGAGCTAAAATAAAGTCATTAGTTACTAAGTCACAAACTATGTTATTGTGTGGTTCCATAAGGTTTTATACATTCAAAAGAGTTGCTTTATGTTGGTTTCATATAGTCTGGAAAGTCTAAAAATATTTATGTAATCTTTCTTTAGAATTGAAATAGATAAGTAATACTAAAGGCAAGAATAACTTAGAATATCTGCTTTTAAAAATTCTTTGTTGGGCTGGAGAGGTGGCTCAGAGGTTAAGAGCACTGGCTGTTCTTCCAGAGGTCCTGAGTTCAATTCCCAGCAACCACATGGTGGCTCACAGCCATCTACAAGAGATCTTTTGCCCGGGCATATATGTAGAGCAAATACTGTATACGTAATAAATAAATAAATGTTTAAAAAAAAATTCTGTGTAGTTCAGTTACAGAGTATGTGCTTAGCATGCACAAACCCCTGAGTTCAATTCTTAACACCCAGAAATGAAGAACTAAAACCTCAGTGGGCATGTTTTGTTTTTTATCCAGCCTGTGTGCTTGAGTATTACCACAGAGACAGTCTCTGTGAAACATAGGAGTTAGGGAGACAGATGCTGTTCATACTGCCGTGGAGTTTATTCTGTTGAAATTGCATTGAAAATAAATATGGCCCATATTAAAATACTTTACTGTAAAACTGAAATGTAACTGGTCAATGTGGCAATACTTCTGCTTGTAGAAGTAAATTTGAAAATTGCAAGTGAAAACTGAACGTGGCACACGCCTTTAACCCCAGCACTCAGAGGCAGAGGCAGGCAGATCTCTGTGAGTTTGAGGCCAGCCTGGTCGACAGAGTGAGTTCCAAGGCAGCCAGGGCTACATAGTGAGCTAATCTTGTTTCTAAAATAAAATATTCAAGTGGAAAATTTCTTTATTGTCAAGTTTTAGAACACCAAGGATAAATACAAATAGTGAAAATTTCCTCAGAGTAAAAAAAAATATGTTATATTTTAAAAACCAGGAATTAAGTAGAATTGAACTTCTCAGTAGTAAAGTTCTACTGTTTTAGGGTGGAGGTAAGTTCTAGCCAGTAGTTCTATATGCAGCCCAACTATCAAGTAAGAGACTAGAACTAAGAAGCTTTTAGATATCAGGACTAAAATATTAATTACTAGGATATTCTCTGCTGAAATGAGGGAGTAAACCAGAAAGATCAAGGCATTATACTGGGGAAAAAAAAAGAAGAAAAAGGTGATAGGCATTTGCAGGGTGAAAAGAGGAGACCTATGGCTGTGGTGGTCCCAGGGATGAGCGGATGAGCGCACCTGGATGGACAGGTAGGTGCAGCCTCTGGAGGGAGGGCTGTTCGTAAGAGGCGTGGGAACAGATGGAGCTCTAGTGCACGAACTCCTGGGCCTTGGTACAGAGTTGTTCTACAGTCACGTCACAAGGTGTAGTAATAAGAAGTAGGAAAATGGAAAACTTAAAAACTACAAACAAAGTTCTAATTAATTCTAGGAGAAATAGTTATGAAGAAAAGAAATACACTTGTGCTGTGCTATAGACTCAACTATTAGCATTATATTCGCAGCCTCAGCCATGAAAACAGCTAATGCCAATAGATGACAATCATACGTTGGGCGAAGAGGGAGGAGTCTGTGTGGACGGTAGGCAAGGAGGAAACAAGACAGTTTAAAAATCAAGAAAGAGAATAGTATGCCCAGGTCCTGAGACATTAAACCAACCAGCCAAAGGAGACTTGAGTGCTTTTTAGCCCAGGGGTCCTTAAGGAGGAAAAGCCACTGGTCAGAACTTGGCTACAGATTGCTCCAGCATTCTCCATCTCAATAAAGGGGTGAGTGGCTCTTGGAGACAACGTCCCTGATGCAGCTGCTGGGGGCTTTGTAGGGCAAGCTGGTCTCAGTAGAGTTCTTTGTGGGGTTCTTTGGACTATGAGATGCGTACCCCTTGTGCTCTTGTTTCCCTTTCTGGATACTGGTCTCTGTATGTTCTGTCTTCATCGAGAGGCATAAAAACAAGCCTGGTTGACCTTTGGCAAGTGATATCATGATTCAAGTTCCCTGCCTGTAAAATAGGGATACTAGCACTCCTCTGTCCTAGCAATCTCTTCAGCTAAATCTACTCTTTCAGATAGTTCATGGTACATAGTAGGCATCTTACAGAGTGTTAGTTTTACTTTAGTTACCTTTTTTTTTTAAATTAAAATGTGTTGTTTTCTTTACTTAGCTCACATTCTTTGAAATATAAAAAGAGTGACAAAATAAGAAGAAAACACCACAGCTAAGAAATAACACAAACAAGAATTGTGAGTAGAAACGCAATATAATTATAGAATCTGTAGAATTATAGAATTCTTAACGTCCAGCGACAAGCAAATCTGGCATGTTGATAATTTCGCTCAAATGACAGAAAAACTGTAAGCTGGAAGTGCCACAGTAACCCTCTGAAGCTAGATTTGACTTGGCAGACAATCTACTTGTCCACAGTCTACAGTGCATGCACTTTTAGGAATCTGTGTCAGAGAGTGGCCTGAAACCTCAGCATGTTTCAGTCACTTCCCAGGAAAATATAGGGGCCTCTAGTAAAAGCGGAGTAGTGCAGACCAAGTACAAATTAGTGTTTGGACATGGAGTTGATGAGTTCTGTCACTCAGGGCCCAGAATAGGGCTCAGAGGTATTATTCAGAGTTGGGTTCCTCATTCACTGTGTCAGGTCAACCCCGGAGCCAACAGCAAACAGACTCAGAGAGTGTGACAACCTTCTGATGAACCCCTTGTCACTTTCGTGTGACCTGTAGTTCAGGGGTGTGCCGCAGTATGGAGGGGCGGTGGTGGATGAGAGCGAGTGTTTCACTGTAAAGTTGGTTAAAACCACTGACGTGCAGAGTGAGAGTCAGTCCCGAGCATGGTCTGGGCATGCATTAGAGGGAGAAGTGTTTGGTGACTTTGAATGCTCTCTGTCACTGGAACCCTCTGCTTCAGAAAGTCAGGGGTTTGGTTCATTTTGTTTTCAGTTGATTTGTTGTTTGGATGCTGGTGCTGATTGAAAGGTTCTTTGCCGTCCCTTATGACGGGGCACTGAGTACTCAGAAGATGCTGGTAACTCGAGAGTACTCGGCCACACTCCACTCTCCCCACCAAGATGGTAATGAACATCTGTCACTTGGCTGTTTCCTAGGGCCGCAGGAAACACTTCTCATCAAACATATATTTCAGCCTTTCTCTGTTGAGATTTGTTAGCTAATGAGATCTTTTAGAGAGAGTGTGTGAAATGAAATCTTCTTTTTCTTCATGTGTATGTGTATGATATGTATTCCTGTTTGTAAGTGTGTGGATGAATAAGTTTGTGTGGTTACATGTATACTGTGTGTACATTTACACATGGAAGACAGAGGTTGACACTGGGAATATTCTTCAGTAGCTCAATGCTGTGTATACTGAAGCAGGTTTTCTCCACTTGAACCTAGAGCTTGTTAGCTCAGTTGGTCCGGCCATCCAACTTGCTCTTGGGCGGCGGGGGGGGGGGGGGCCTGTCTCTGTGTCTTAAGCTCTGGGACTCCAAATGGGCCACCATACTTGGCATTTACAAGAGTGCTGGGGAGCTAAATGCTCATTCATACACTCACATAGCTAATGATTTTACCCTGAACCGTCTCCCCAGGCCTCTGAAGTGATGTAGGTCATGATCACACATGCCGCCTCCGTCACTCAGTCAGGGGGCAGAGCCTATGCGTGCCCTTATCATTTCTGGATGAATCCCTCTTCTTGGTTCATGTCAAAAACAAGACACTAAGGATTTTAAAAGAAGTTTTTAAAACCGCAATATCAGTGACTAGACCACTCAGTCTGACTCTTGTCTGGTGTGTGTTTATCCTTACCAAAAAAGGTGAAATGTCAGGCATGTGTAAAAATCTGAGGCAATTATGTGACTGAAGAATCTGTTCACCACTTTCCCAAGTTGAGATGTTCCATCTTACAGCTTTGGCAGGTAATGTAGGTTCTCATAGCTGCTCGGAGAAGCCGTTTTCTTAATATATGGGTTCATTAATGCAAATGTCTTGGGTATCTACCAGAACAAAACAGTGCAGCAGCTGTTCACTGTGTGGTACAGCCAGTTGTCATTTTCTAACTTACTTAAATTAAAGCAGATTAAGTTAATTGGGTTAGATGGAGGCAGACTATTGCCCAAGCTAAATATGTCATTTAATACCACTGAAGGGCTGTGCTGACATTACCTTTCATTCATATTTAAAAATAGTGATGAGCACATAGAACTTACTGATTGTGGGCTGCAGAGATGGCTCAGTAGATAAGAATACACACACACACATGCACGCATAGGAGTGCACACACATACCACCTGCATCCACACATGCACATGTGTGCACACACACCTTCAGAGTGTGTAACACAAGTAGGAACTCTGATGTCCTGTTACACACAAGTGCACACACCTGTGCAGTGTATTCACACAAGCAGGAGTACTACTACAGGTCTTTCAAAACCAAACCAAGAATGGGAAGTGTATATTCAGTATGCTCAGACTGCTTGTATCACCCCAAATTTAGCATGGATCTTATTCCATATCATCAGGATTCAGTCCACCTCGTTAGGTAGTAGTTTTGTTGTGTTTTGCTGTTATTTGTTTTTGTTTTGTTTTAGCTGCAAAGCATACTGTATCCCCTGGTAATATTTAGATACCTCTAAGTTTCAACAAATAGTGTTGCAAGATCTTAAACATATATCATTATTCATTTGACTTGATCATCTGAGCCTACATATAGACATTTACATTTATCTCTTTAAAGGAAATGTCGTATGTTGTTCTATCTGGTCTACTTTTGGAATGGATTGACATTAAATATATTGGACCATGGAGGACAGTGGTTTGATTATCTTTGGTTTGAGATATTTCATGTGGTGTATGTGTGTGGGGGGGTGTATGTGTGTGTTCATGGGTGCACCAATGTACATGGACTCATGTATGTAAGCCAAGTTGACCAAGTGTCTTTCTATTCATTTTTCACTTTATTGAGACACAGTCTCTTTCTAAACCTGGAGCTCACCAATCCCAGCTGGTCAAGTGAGCCAGCTTGCCTATCTGTGCCAGCTACCCTGCCTATCTAGCTTGTAAGTGGTTTCTGGGAAATCCAAACTCTGGTCCCCACACTCGTATGGCAAGTGTTTCATCCACCAAACCATCTCCCCAGGACTTAGACACTTCATTTTTAGGTTTATGATTAAGTTGCTGTTCTTTACAGCTTAAAAGTCATGGGTTTAAGAAGGTCGGGTTCCATTGGTGCAGGTAGAGTTCTGTAATTACCACTAGAGGAATCCCATTAGTTTGAACATGATCTTTCAAATCTATTTACCAAGGCATAAATGTTCAGTCATTACCTTCCACGCCTCCATTATATATACAAAAATGTCTCTGTTCCTGCAAGACACCTTTCTCACATCCCATTAATTCATACCATGAGTAGACATTGTTACTCAGTCTGGAAAGATGATACCATGCTCTATATTTGGAAAAATTTGAAATTAAAGGGAAGACATCTTTTTTTTTTTTAAAGAAGTGTCTGAAATGCCTAAAA
Source organism: Lophiomys imhausi (assembly GCA_907164525.1). NCBI lineage: Eukaryota > Metazoa > Chordata > Mammalia > Rodentia > Muridae > Lophiomys > Lophiomys imhausi. The sequence continues at coordinate 8,910,768 of CAJQZJ010032031.1, read as the reverse complement.
ATGCCCATAGCTTTATTGCCAAAAAGAAAAGAAAAATGTAAGTTCTGTTTTGATTCTATTAGGCTAGCTGCCATATAGCTGGCACCCACGTAGAAACTGCATTTGGACATATTTTTAGCAAGATCAGCTGTTGAAGTGCATTTTCAGAATATTGGGTTAATTTAATCCATTAAAAGTAGTAGCCTAAACTTTAATGGAAGCACATGGTTTTTGGTGTCTGTGCTGCTTTTACTCTGGAGCGAACATGTATGTTGTAGAGCCAACTGAGTACGTGGGTCCAGTTAACGTGGTAAATGATACCATTGTTTGCACATTCTCACTCACTCTCCTTAAGGTTTTGAAGGCTAGAACAAGACTCCCACTTGAGCATTTCAAGATCTATTGCAAAATTCAAACAGTTAGTTCCGTTCTTTAGTTGAAGGAATTGAAAAACAGAAAATTTAAACTGCCCAGAAAACTGAGTGATGACGTCTTAGAATTATGCAATAGGCAGCCTTAATCAGGGCCACACGTTCAGTTAAGGGTGATTGGCAGGGACATCCCGTGAGCAGTGAGTCGAATGAGAGGTATGAGAAAGCAGCTAGGGACGTGAGAAATGGGGAGTCGGATGGGGAGAGGCAGGGACTCTTGGTTGGCATTTGTTAGGGTGTGGGCCCAGAGGAGTAGGGAAAGTGGCCAGACTGCACAGTGCCAAAACTGAGCCCTGGCCTCTGGGCTCCAGTGTGTAGTTTAGGAAGCCAGTGAAGGAAATCTGGAGCTGTGCCTGGATGCTGTTCCCCTCATGATACTTCACTGACTAGAACCTCCAGGCCTTGTCTTGTGTAGAGGAGCCATTGGCATGCCACCTTCAATGTCCCTAGGCCTCCCTAGGAGAGAACAATGCTCTGTGTAGTCCAAGGCCAGTTCAGGCATTGAAATGCATTGGCCGCCCTGAGCACATCTTTGCATGTCTGCCCGGTGCTGCTGTTAGGTTTGCCTCCGAACTTTGCCCATTGCTCCCTGCCCCGTGTGGCTGTGTGATACTTATCAGTGTTCACTGATTGATTGCTCATGTGTGAGAATTATAAGCTTAATGAGTTACTGCTTCCTAGAACAAGCAGTGTTGAGCACCTCCTCTGTACAAAGTAGCTGTGCATGTAGAGGGATGAAGATTAAACAAGTTCCCGTGCACATACCTGAGCCCTATTTTACTTGGCATTCTTTACACGTGTCCCAGTGTTGGCGCATTATCTCTTGGCTGTGAAGGCTTCCCCCTCTGCCATGTAGCTTTTTTCTCCCATCAACTCTCTGGCACCTCAGCATCCACTTTGAAGACAACTTCTTGCTAGAACCCTTGGAACCTCTGCCAAGGTACAGGCAGCCGATACCTCTAGAGCAGTGCAGTCTGTTCAATGAAAAATCCTACGTGAGTGACGTAAAGATAACACATGTCCATCCCTAGCTTCAGCTTCATAACCTCAGAGCTGAGCATGGTGCTGAACACAAAGCAGAAGCCCAGAGCTGTCTCCTGGACAACTAAGGAACTAGTGTTCCCTTGAGAAAGCAATATGGAGATCTGCCCCAGAGAGATAAATGACAGTTGGGGAACCATATGACCAACAAAATACATGGCCCGTGTAACCACTAATGTGGGAAGTCAGGGCAAAGCCAGAAGTACGGTGCTGGGACTGCATGCTGCTGCTCTTCCCTGGGACTGTGGTTTGACCCAGTCACTCACCTAAAGGCCATTGAGTACCGCCAGAGTCATACAAGCAAGCCTCCGTGGCATTTGGAAGAAAGCGCTTTTGGGAGAGTTATCAGGCCCTGTGAACAGAGAAGTGTTTTGTACAGCAAGTAAGGAAGGATTCTTGGTTATTCTCCAAGGGACTAGAGTTCCTGCCCCCACCTAAACTCAGTTGTAGGGTTTGGCAAATTCTGTCTTCACTGAAGATGCTCTAAGATGGGTTCTAGCTTCTCCCTCCTGCAATAGCAACTTCCCTGGCTAAACTCAACGTCAAGCTCATTTCCAGGTAGCTATCAGCGCTGGCTGGGCTTGTGTGGCACCGTCAGATCAACAGTGGTTCCTCATGAAATTCTGGGCCATGCTGTACACATTTTCACTTGCTGGTGGTTGACAGACAAGAAGATAAGTCAGCCCTAGAAGATAGACACTGGCAATACCTTTACATCAGAGGGCACGCCTGTGGAAGTGATTTACTGGGGTTGTACTAGAAGTAACAAATAGTGAGAAAGTGTGGGAAGAGGCTCTTCAGCCTGGTCTTGCTCAGTCTGATCCCTCAGGGCCTCTGGGACTGAGTAGACACAGGGGCTCCCCCTTGAGCCAGAGGCTCTGCCTTCCTCCCGTAGCTCTAGGCTGCAGGCTACCTCAGGAGAGGAATGCCATCTCACAGGCTTTCTGGACTGGGTGGTATCATAGAAAGTTCTCAGTAGGAAGATTAGTCTGTGAGCTAACTTCAGTCAGTATTACATGGTCCACACCTTCCACAAGGGGGTTCAGGTCTGTGATGGCCATCAGCAGAGGTGCCTTCAGACACTCAGGTTGACTGGTAGTCACCCTTAGCCTTCTGTTTACGATTGAATCTTTTCTCTGAGGGAGACAGTGGCAAAATATGTGTCTAACACGTTGGAACTTTTAAAACCAAGTTTATTTCCTTATTTCATCTTATCCCTGCAGCAGTCCTGTTAAGTAAATAGAGTGATTATTGATCGTTTCCAGTTGAGGACACTGCAGTGTGTA
>CAJQZJ010032031.1:8891105-8908021 GCA_907164525.1 Lophiomys imhausi | reverse complement strand
TGTGTACAGGCTAAGGGAGTTAAGTCTGGCTCCAGTGGTCTGCACGGGCATTCTGTTGGTCCGTGCAGCAGATGTGTGGGATGGGCAAACTGCTAACCACAGGTGTGTTCATTGTGCGTGTTGAGATGCAGAAGGTTGAGAACACAGATGACCGGTTTGTGCTCTAAAAGCTGGTGTTACTTAGAGTTGCCATGGACTGTGTGATGGCACACTTAGTCTCACCATACCCTGCAGTCTCTTCTATGTGTGGACAGAAACAAAGGCCAGAGTTCAAGTTTTTTTGACATAGGCAATTGTGAAGACAAGCCGCTAAGCATAGTGATGGGAGGCAAAAGATGCAAGATGTTATCTGTATTCATTGTTGAGGCTACTCTACCATACTGGGACACCAAGAACAGCTTCTGTTGTAGTTGTTCATTTCTGTCACTTCCTGCTCTTGTCTAGAGTGACATGACAGCCTGAAGCATGGCAAGTGTGTGGACCCTAATTCCTTTCTTTTCACAGCAAGGCATAAGTGGATTATGAGGTAGGTCTTTGAGAACTGTTAATCAGCTTAGTTTGAGAATAGCATCAGGTAATGATATCTCTGGCAGCTAGAACGTTTGGCAGGATCGGATATTCTGCTTCAAGGGTTTGTTTCGCACTGAACACTCTGTGCCAGGTGTAGTCTCAGCTGGCAGCTTGTAGACAAGGGAAGAGTTGCCATAGGTGCTGTCTAATGGAGGCAGGCTTGAAGGACAGGGATCTCTGCCTTTAAAGTTACTTTCTCAGTTATTGTTACATATTGCTGTTCTAGAGTAATCTTCCCAAACCAGAGATGTCCCCATGGTCATTAATGGATGTCGTCCTGGGCTACTGGTGTGTTTAAAGCTGTAACTCACTCTGTCGTATTCAACTCAAGGAACTTAGAAAGATGTCATTCAAAATGCAGTTGTGAAATTACTTGCAGAAAATGCATTGAACCTGTAATGTAATGTAATGACAGTGGTTATGATGGAGTGAGCTTTGGCTAGGCAAAATATTCCCAATAAAATTTAATTAGAAATATGAGAAGCAAGGGGTGGCTCTGAAGGAAAGGTGAAATGCATCTGGTTAAATGTGGATTGTGTTAGAATTTTGTGTAGAGATTAAATCTGTTTTCCTTATGGAAATAAACTATAGTTAGAAATTACAAAAAAAAAAGGCACCTAATACCTAGCCTGTAAAATCTTAATCAGAAAATTTCTTAGTTTGTAGAGTTCAGGCAGGTCTCCTCTCTGGTACTTAATTCTCACGAATGTGGTTCATACCTTTTACATGATCGTTCTGGAGCTGATGTCCTGTGTCTTCAGAGTCTTCCTGGTAGTCCAGGTACCTAATTGGGCCAGCGGTCTGAAGAGCTACACAAGATCTTGTGATGTCAGATGTTGTTAAGTTGATAAACATCAGGATATATGATACCATATTTTCCTTTAACATGAATGTTAATGCTTGTATGTTCCAAGGCAGGATGCTATTTTAGTAATACATAGTGGCGTCAAGGACACAAATGAGGTATTATTTTAACTCAAATTAGTTTTATGATAATAATATTTTCTATTATGTAAGAGATACCTACCAAGTCACATAATAGATGGAGATGTAACCTGAAGTAATAAATTAATAATAAAAAAAAAGAATTGTCTCCTCCTGCCTGAAGCCACAGATAGCAAGCAGCTCAGAACTGTGGTCCCTGAGAGAAGGAAATAAAGAAATGGGGTGAGCCTCAGTTTGCCCAGTGGCGGCTACCTAATGAAGTACCAAGCAGCTGGTGGCCTGAGTGAGATGAACAGACGCAGCTGGGATTTCTGAAGGAGAGTCCCAGAGGTGAAGAGCCTTGCACTGAGAATGGATAGGCACAGAGAGCACCCCCTGAGCCCACCACCAAGCACTGCTTTCTGTTTGTGGGGTGCAAACTCCACTGTTGGAGGCCATAATCCTAACAATTCTCTAGCTCACAAAGGGAGATTAGTTCAAGTTCCCACGTGCAGAGTGGAAAGACCTCATAATGAAAGAGCGGTAGGGTGGAGTGCAAAAGAGTACCACCCAGCTAATGACAGTAAATTGCCCTAGATGAGGAGACTTGCCCAAACAAAGCTGAAAGCAAGCCTTGAAAGATAAAACTGATCTGAGGAGACTTAACTGCCTGCCAGAACAAGCCCAAGACCTTTAACAAAACCGAACACCCTTAAATGGGAAGCAGCAATGCCCTGCATTCAACCACAAGAAATGCACAAAAGCAGTAAACTGTGACTTAGGCAGGGGATCATTAGGAAGAAAGCAGAAGTCACATGAAGAATGGCAGTCTTTGGAAACCTCAAAGCCCACCCCAGTGACACAACTCCTCCAAAAGACCACACCTCCTTATCCTTGCCGAACAGTTCTACCAGGTATACACATTTACAAATGTGTGAGAACCATTTTCATTCAAACCACCACACCTGCCAAAAAGAGGTGCACTAGGTGATTCAGGCACCATATCAGAAAGAGTGAGATCACACCAAGCCCCCATGATGGCAATCTCTCTGTAAGTTACTGTGTTAAGTGAGAGAAACAGGAAGGAACACTGCTCGGTGTGCTTTAATTCCCTACAAAAACACCTTGCTAGTATGGACAGTTGTCCCTGGACGGATATAGTAGGAGCTGGTGACTGGTTCTCTGACTCCCCCTGGGCATCCTTTGCGCTTGTGCACATTTCACCCAATTAAAACACCCTTTGCCACCCAATGGGGCTGGAGAGCTGGCTCTGTGGTTAAGAGCACTTGCTGCTCTTGCTAAGGACCAGGATTTGTTTCCCAGAGCCCACACACACGGTGGCTCACAACTGTATACAGAACTCCAGTTCTGGCCTCTGGGCATCACAAACAGACATGGTGCACATATGTACATGCAAGCAAATTACTCATACACCTAGACAACAAAAAGAAATAAATCTAAAAAAAATATTCTTGCCTTATAAATGAGTCAAGAACCTGGAACACTCCAAAGAGTTGAGTGTTGAATTATCTGATAGAGATTTTGAGTGTTTCTCATGATAATTTGCTACAGTACCAATTATGTACTTGGCACTGTACATTTTAGATGTCAGTTGATAGGTTTACACAGCCCTTCAAGGAAGTACTTCACAGGTTAGGTGCTAAATCTAAAATATGGCTGAGAGCACTTGGCTAAGGCAGAGATTTCTGAGAGATTCGCTGTAGCAAGATGGTGCATGCCCTCAATTCCTGTACTCAGAGGCAGAGGCAAGCAGATCTCTGTAGGCCGGCCAGCCTGGTCTACATATGGAATTCAAACCAGGCAGGCTACATGGTAAGACTGTAACTGTTTTTTTTTTTTTCCTTTCCTTTTCTTTCCTATTGCTGTAATAAAATGCCAGTAATTGCAGCATTTAGTGGTGGAGGCCAGTGGATCAGTTTGCTTAAAGCCTGTCTCAGAGGTGTAGTTTGGGGTACATGAGAGCCTGCCTCAAGCAAATAAAAGGTTGTTGATTTTTAAGGAGCCTTGAGGCTCCTTAAAAATGTACATGTAGTACCCTCCGTCTTCCACCAAAATTATTTGTGAAAGTTTTACATGGTGAAGAAGATGGCCAGCCATTGTCTCATTCCAGATTTTTTTTTATATTAAGATTGTGATTTCCTTGAGTCTAACAGACTCAGCATCCTGAAAATGCCAACTGCCAAGATACATGTTTTCTTTTGAAAATAAATATTTTCATTATTCTATATGAGTAGAATTCTAGATTTTACCAATTGCATAAACAAAACAAAAACAAATCCTTAGAAGATTAACATATTTTAACTGTGCCCGAGTCTTAAAAACAAAAGTCAACTGGGGATCATTGAACTTCTCTTTCTTACATCTTTGAATGAGACCTTTTGCTCCTATTAGTAGAAGCATCAGTGCGTTTTATAAGTTGATTTATTTGGAGCAAGAGTAAACTTCAGTCTTTCTTCTTAGTACTCAGGGAATTGTTTAGATAGCTGGTAAGCTGGCCTACATATTAAAAAATATATATGGCAGGTCTTTAGGTGTCTTAGTATAAAATTGATTTATGTCAGGGTCAATTTATAGAGTCTGGAAATTTGCCTGATCAGACCAGCAAAGTGGGCAGTCCCTAAGTGGATTATTGGACAATAAAGTTTGCGTTTTGAGTGAAGTCATTTGCAAGATGCTTTATTCTACATTTGATTCATATTTTCTAGGATTCGCTCTTTAAATAAACTGTGCTTTCTGAAATGAGTACCTCATATATTTGTCAATGTAAATATTAAGAAAATTTATCTATTAAAAGATCATACAAGACAGATTCACATACACCCTTTAAAGGATTTTCTATTGACTGATTAACTATTTTCTATTGGAGTTACCACTCTCTACCCAGAGTCTGTTTGTTAAGTTTAACATATGCAGCAATGAGAAAATATTGCTTTAGTTTTGCCAAAATACTTGGTATTTCAAGAAATACTCTTGAATTCTTCTGTTTTAACACCTTCTTCTTTGCTCATGTCTAGAACCATAAACTGCTTGAAATCAAGCTTACTGCCACCTTTATAAAGATGAGAGTCTCGTCTCCATCTCCTACCAGATTAGAGTGGCTTCCCTTACCCTTCTTCAGGAGGCTATGAGGGGTTTATCGTGAGAACCCCTGGCTGGCTACAGTGTCTAGGTTTCAGGGGTTTTTGGTGGTGGTGGTGGTGGTGGTGGTGGTGGGGTGGTTGGTTGGTTTTTATTTGTTTGTTGGAGTTTTTTGTACCCCGAATGTGAAGCTCTCAGGACCTAATCCTTCTTCATTCTCTTGTGCTCTGTCAGGAGCTGCCACACATAGTCAGTGTGGGGAGAAGTCTCTAAAAAGAGATAGAACTCTGAAAGTTGCATGGTTAAACTGGGCTTCAACTATGGCGGCTGGTGCAGTGTGCGCCTGGTAATGGGGACATCTTTCTATGTATAGATACTGTATTAAAATCTCAGCTTTCCTATGTGGAAAACTATACTCCATCCTAATTTCTCCAGAGGTAAGACAACACAAAAGAAGGGGTCCTGCGTTAGATGAGCTCTGTATGTAGTACACTGAAATAAGTCATCCTCCAAACTCTGATGTGAGTGTGATGGTTGATACTGACTGACAGAATATAGAATCATGTGGGGACAAATCTCTGGGCATGTTACTATTTTTCACTCTAGACCTTGTCAAGAGTGGCGAGCGAGCAGTAGCCAAACCACAGACTGAATCCCATCCTGTCGTGAAGTTTCTGCTGTCAAACACATTAGTTCATTGCTTTTAAATTTGGTCTCCCTCGAGTTCTCAGGACACAGACAGGATGCAGCCAGACTCGTTGGTTGTCAGATTATATCCTGAGTGGCCCCTATCCCAGATCATGATCGAATCCTTGCTTCCCTGTGAAGCCCCATGAGCTGGGCCTCTACTGCTCACATTTCTCTTAGGCTTCTGGTCTTCCAAAGTCCCATCAGAATAGCCCATTAAGCTATGCTCACAGCATCGGAGGGATTTTCCTAGCTCAAAGCTCCAGATTCTTCAACATGCCTCCCGGAGACCACATGGTCGTGTTTTTCAGAACAGTAGTCCCACTTCTCAGCCCAGTCATCTGTATCAGTTACTGTTCTGTGGCTATGACAGGTGGATCTTTCCACTGCAGTGAAGCTCACCTGGATAATCCTTCCCAGCCATGCCCAGAGGTGATTCTAGAACTTGTCGAGTTGGCATTGTTAGACATCACAGTGAGACTTTGGCTTATTCTGTACTTTGTGCTTAATTATATGGATACAGAGTAACTAGAAATAGTAGACTCCCTGGGGACAGATTCTCAGATATCACAGGAAGTAGCGTTTCTTCTTCTGTAGCCTTTGCTGTTCCTGTCTTGAGAAGCACCAGAACACAGTCGTCTCTTGTGACTGGTACCACCATCCAAATCCAGCTTTCTTGTAATTAAGAGTGACCCAAATTAGAAACAGGTGGTTCTTAAGCATTCTTAGCCTCTGACCTCTGTGCTTGCTAGCTGATTGGCTGTATCTGCCCTGGCACTGTCCAGCGCTGTGCTTACAGTAGATTCTCTGTCGAGGCTTATAAAACAGCTCGCTAAGCTGACGTGGATAGGAACAAGAGTGGTCAAGTGCCAGGTTCAGACCTTTGCCACTATCACATAAGCTTATCATTTTGACTTACTAGGAAATACTATTGCTTTTCATTAAACACACTCTGTGGCTTTCTTATTATAGCCATTGGCTTAGGCAGTTGTCTAAAATATATGATTCCTTGGCAAATGGAATATCTTAAAGTGTATGCACATGTACCATGAATTGAGAATTCCTTTAGAAATAGTACTCATACATATTTTATACCTAAGTTGACAAGGATGATGGCAGAAACCTCATCTTCCCTGTAGCAATTTGAACCAGACTGACTGAGGATTTATTGCCTAATTATACTTGTCATCCTGACATGAATGTCATTAGTGCTAGAAAAACGTGTTTGTCATACCAGGATTATCTCTAATTAATACAATCAGTATTGAACATGTATTTAAAGCCAGAGAGAATAGTCATCTCCAGCACATGCGGTAGACTCCAAGGAGCTGATGGCAAACCTGTTGGGTTCTGATACTGTACCGTAATCACAGCTTGACATGTGAGGAGGGAAAAACACCGGCTACAGAGCATCCCTTGCACTTCAGAGCTGCTGGCATTGACTCCCTTTGTCAGTGAATTAAGGTCACTGAAGAATCAGAAAGGGATGCCATTTAAACTAATGTGTGCCTGGATGCGGATTCAAGCCAGATCCAGTGCGGTGTATCCTCAGCATTAAATTCCACTAGCCAAGTTGACCTTAGTAGTGCCCACATGTGGCCTTGTCCTCTTTCCTTGAAGTGCTTGTAAAGTTGGAGCCCAGAAGAGTAAACCAAGTACTCGTGAGAGTGAATAAGCTTCAGGCACACGCTGGATTTTCAGTGGTCATTGCAGCGAGGCAGTGCTGTGTCATGTGCCGTGGGATGTTACTAACACACTTTGTCGTGGGATGCGCATGTTTAATAGCAGGCCTACAGTGAGAGGCCCCTGCGGGCTAGTTCTTCTTCATCAGGCCCTTTCTGTAGTGCCCGCCTTGTGTAGTTACTTCCTTAAATTATAACATGGACTGAAATGTTAAATTATCAGTTAGAATTAATATTTAGAGTGACTTAAAATAATACTGCCTGAAACATACAGGTGCTGGGTAGGGACGCCTGTAGTTGGCCCCTCAGGTCTTAATAAAGACTGCAGTCGTAGCCCTCCTTCAGAAGGCCTTTAAGAACAGAAGTATAGGTTGTACTTCTTAGTAAACTCCAAAGACAGGCGGATCATGCTTCCTAAAGTAGAGTGTAATTCCATATCCCAGAATTACCCATCAGATGGCTGTGGGCCAAGTGCTGGCCTCACCCCAGGGGACAGAGCACGAAGAACAAACGTTGGCTTGAGCTGATGCAGCTCCCAAATCCCTCCTTCCCAGGTTCCATTGGTGTCTGCAGGTTGATGCAGTAGAGAATAGCGCACTTGAATACCTGAGACAATCCTTTCAGAGTGGAACTGGGATTACTGAAGTCACATGGGAGAGGGTCCATCAGCATGCGGTCACATGGGAGAGGGTCCATTAGCTTGCGGCCACAGCAAGTGTCTTGGTCTCCAAGAGGCAGAGACAGCCCCAGTGGTATTTACCCAGAGAGGAGACTGCGCAGAATGAGCCCCCAGAATCACTGCATTCTGAGCTAGTTGCAGTGCCATGTACCCTGTAGTTCTATAATAATTGGCATTCTAGACATCTAGAAAAAGACATTATTCAACTTTTGAGTCATTTGGTTCCAAGAGATGTGTAGTAACAGACAAATTTGGTTTTGTTTTGAAGATAATGAATTCCACTTCCTTGCATTTGAAAACCAGATACTCAGTGTACTCACACATATCAATGCCATACTCTCTTAACTGTCATTAATGTGGCATGTGCATACTTAGGTTTTTGGGAGGAGGAGCTAGAACCACGTTGGGATTTGAGTCAAGATACCCGAAGAATTCCCTGACATCAGGTTCCTAGTTGAAAGTTGAACCAGCATGTTCAACTTTCTGTTGTTGACTGTTCTCACCCTTAACTTCAAAGACTGGAGGAGCTAAGCCAGTCACAGGGCCACACACAGGAAAACAGGTCAGCTAAAAAAAAAAAAAAAGCAGAGCCTGGATCAAAAGTGGGCCCACATGGGCATCTGGGGTTACAAAGTCAGGCTCCATTTGTTCAGTTGGATGGACTGACTGGAAGCTGTTATTCCGAGTATCTACAATTGCATGATTGCATATTTTAATCCAGTTCATACTTACATTAAAGTAGCTTTTGTAGACTGAACACAGTTGAACTGAGAGCAACATGATTGGTCACTGTCGGTACTATTGTTAACAAAGAGCAAAGACGGTGAGGGAAGGCCCGAGGAGGAAGGCAAACCTGAAAAGAACAAAGATGGTGAGGGAAGGCCTGAGGAGGAAGGCAAACCTGAGCATCATCTTGTGTCTGTGGCAGATTCTTTCATGTGGTCATTTCTTCCTCATCGGATGCTTTGGTGCCCTTGAAGCTGGGAATGAGAATGAATGAGGCCAGCCCTGCTGTTCAGCGCTGGCAGTGTCCTGAGAGCCGGCCAGTGCTGGGTCCAGTTCTTGGAACTTATGCAGAATCTCTTTCCCTACTTCCCCATCTTCCCCAATGCAGAGCCTCCAGTCAGCTATGACTTTCTTATCACAAACATGCAGGAAACATGTTTTCTCAACACAGTACCATTTACCTTTTCTAAGCCTGTCCATTATTGTTTGGCAACATAAAGAACCGACAGTGGTTTAAAATGATAAAATTTTGTTAAATGGAGGTTCTTCACAGTGTCCTAGATGCCGCGAAGTTCCAGTCTCCCCTATCTGCTCTGCCGTTGCAATTTCTGTGGAAGGTCGTCCATCCCCATAAATTCTTGTGTTGGTTTGTTTTTATTGTCAACTTCATGGAAAACTAAAGTCATCTGGGAAGAGAGACCCTTAATTGAAGCATTGCCTCTGTCAAAGTTGGCTTGTGGCTGTGTCTGTGAGAGATTTTGATTGATTGGTATGGGAGGGTTCAACCTACTGTGAGTGGTGTCATCTCTATGCAGATGGGCCAGGGCTGAATGAAAAATCTAGTAAGCGTAAGCCAGAAAATCACCTTTCCTATATGTTTCCTGCCTCCGGGTTCCTGCCTTGAGCCTGCCTGACTTCCCTCAAAGATGAACTGTGACCTTGAAGTGTAAGCTGAAATAAACCATTTTCATACAACAGCAGAAAGGCAAACTAGGACAATAAAAACCAAAGCTAGTGGTTTGCATTTCTTATGTAGGCTTATAGTTTGGACACAAGAACAATTGGACTTAGCCTGGCACCTGACAGTGGCTGCTTCCGGCACTTCCCCAGGTGGTTTGGCGGGGTCTCCAGGGCACCTGCCCAGGGCTGAGCCAGGACATAAGCAATCTCCCAAAGGTCAGTCTCCCAGCACATTGGGAGAATGTTAAGACTAGCAAGGGTAAAGTTTATAATGATTTTAAGGTACAGTGTTTTGAGAGTGAGGGAGTTGCCTCATAAGTTTCTGTCACAGACATGTCCGGATGGAATTTGAGACAGGAAAACACCTGAGATACCGACATCTGACCTCTTTGTACAAGTGCACCTACACACCTGTTTGTTGAGAGAGAGAGACACAGAGAGAGAGAGTAGAGGGGGAGACAGGGATATTTTTCTAGCAATATGGTTAAATTAAGTCTTCTAGACTAGTAAAGTGACTTTGATTTAACTTAAAGAGAATATTGTTCACATTAAGATAAAATTTATCTAACTCAGACCAATGAAGAGTTGGAAGGCTATACTTGGTGACATTAAGTAAGAAATATTTTTGAGATTTCTGGCCTCAAAAATAAAAATCTCAAAATTTTAATTTTGAGATTAAAAAGCTCTATTGCCTTTAATAATTGAATTATCTTGATAAAGTGTTGTAAAATAAAAGATCAATGATGGGGTTCCTCATTAGATTTTTATCAACTATCTAGGAGGGTCACCAGGTTCACCATGACTTGGGTTCTCTGCTGCCTGTTGCCCAGAGTAGTTGCTAGCCAAACAAAGATGCTTCACATCTTTTGTGTTAACATGTTGTGTATGTTCATCTGCTTCCAAAGGGTTCTGTGCTCTTCAGACAGTGCCTTCCTTCAAGAAATGTTTAATAGGGACACTTATTAAAGTTTTATTTATTATTCTTAATAAAAAATAGAAATGAAGGTAAGTTAAAGTACTAGAGAAAATGTAATTGAAATAATTTGGAGTACCATTTAAACCAATTTCCTTATCAATTTAGAAATATTAAAAGCAATTGACTGCAACTTAAGATGTGTTCAAACATCATTATGGGGGAAATGTGAGCTATATCTTGTCTTACTATTCCTAGATTATTTGAAAAAGAGTACTGGCTTATTTTAAAAAGAATAAATGAAATAGGAGAAAAGTTATAAATGAGTTATTTTAAAGATAGGCTCTCACTCTCTTTGTTGCCCAGACTGACCCCCAAACCCCCAATCCTCCTGCTTCCATCTTTCAAGCACTGGAATTCCAATAATGTACCACCAAATCCTGTTGTCTTATTGTTTTTAAGATACAAAGTGTACGAACGCAGCAATTGCTTATACGAGACATAACTGAGATGCAGAACCCAGTGTAGACAGGACTGTCTTGGTGGGTTGGAACACTGTGTCACAGAAACATCTTGCAGGATATTAATAATGCTTTCAGTGACCTTTTTACTGTGCTTATAATCTCGTAACACAGATGAAGCAATGTGACAAACTTACTAATTTATTCATTGTGCGAAAGAAATTGAAACATTTACAGAAATCACTGTACTTGGTCTAAAAGTTCTACCACTTAAGCTTGGCAATAAGGAGGATATATATATTTTTCTGACAATTAATTAAATCAAGTGTTGCTAATAAGATCATTTTATTTTATTTTTTACACCTGTATAGAGTATATGCAAAAACTTCCCCCAAGTTAAACCTTTTAGCTCCTCTGGTTTTTAGGACAGGCTCTGACCACTGGTGCAACACTGGCTTATTCTGGGTTTTCAAGGTAGAGCGGTGAGTCTGAACTGTAACAGAAGTGTGTGGCCAGTTGCTAAGGTGAGACTTAAATGAGTTTTTCCTTTTTTCCCCTTATGATTAGGCCATTAGCTGCAAAGGTCAGCACAGCATATCCTACACTTTGTCAAGGAACCAGACTGTGGTGGTGGAGTACACGCATGATAAGGACACGGACATGTTTCAGGTAACACTTCTTTTGTAATGGAAACTGTTTCGTTTCCCTTTACTTGTGTGTTTTGACCGTCAACCAGAGCATCTGCCACAGTGCCATTCAGTCATGCCCAGGGGAAAGAGGTGAGGATGATGTAAAAATTACTCCTTTACTAAAGGGGTAAGAGGAGATTATAAGGCCATATCCTCAGATATTTTAGATTGTTGCTTGTTTGTTTTTGAGATTGTATTTTAATTACAGCATTTCTCCCTTCTCTTTTGTACCTCCAAACCCTCCCACATACCCATCTCTGCTCTCTTTCAAATTTATGGCCTCTTTTTTTTTTAATCAATCTTTATGCAATTAAAAATAGGTATTAACAATAGATACAAAAAGTCTAAAGGCAACCAATTTTAAAACAAATATAATAGAAAAGTTTTTTTAAATAGCACAAGTCAAAGAAGACATAAAATATTAGAGTCTTCCAGAAATAATTGGAACAGTATATGGAACCACTCACTCAGGCACTGCGGTCAACTCCAGACTCTCTTCTAGAAATGCAAAGCCTGAGTACTTTCATAATTAAATTCTAAGGAGGTAAAGATTGATAGCCAAAGTACTGAATGGTTATCTCAAAAAGCTCTTATGATCCTTAAGAAAGTATAGGATGAGTGTAGGAAGAGTTGATGGCAGATTATAGAGTCTAGAAGTCAAACAAAAGCAGAAGGAAAGAAAGAGGAAAACATCAATTAATGAAGCAGGAAAGAAAAGAATTAGAAAATGCATCCAAGATTCAGTACTTAAGAAAAAACAGAAAGTTTTCCTGTGGACTCATAAAGACAAAAGGCAGAGGCACCTAGGAGGGAGACCTACACTTCTGCATGGAGAGGAGGGTGTGCACAGAGCAAGCGCAGGATGAAGAAACAAAGGCCCTGCAGTGAAGCTAAGGTGTGGGAAGGCTGGTCAGCAAATGATGCAGCAGGCTTTGTTTTCACAGTGTAGCTTCTTTATGAATGTCAGAAACATGAAAGGTAAAGTGGGAGCTTGAGACAGCAAATGAAGATGCCAAAGGTTGATCCCCATCCTCCAATAACCACTTCCCCAGACTTTACAAAACAAGCAAGAGAAAAACAGGGACAGCTGTCAGAAAGAGAACCATAAATAGCTGATAACTGCATTTAAAAACCATGAAATGCAGGTGAGTTCACGGCAGAGTACTGTTACTAACTGAAAGTGCAGCACCAAGCACCTTGTGTGGAAGTGGTCTCTGGCCAGCACTGTGAGTTCGAGCATTGTCTCCACAGAGCAACCTCACAGCAGCACCAGTAACGTAAACCTTAGATCCACTGGCCCAGCGACTCGGTTACTAGTTTATACATAAATAATTAAGGAATGTGAAACATGACTTACCACAAAGATACTTGGTTTGGAGTTACATGTCCTAAGGAAGAACTAAAGGTAAATGTGTAGGTAGAATGGGTAGACCAGAAAGCTCCATAGCACACACAAGCTTCAATACCTCCCACTAAGATGAGGCAGCATACATCAGACTTGTCTTCTTTCTTTAAAGTATAGTGTCCTCAAATTTTTGGAGAAATATTTTTCTTAATAGCTATTAGATTAAAAGTTAAGATCAAAATTGCTATAAGTTGCTGTCTGAGGAAGAAAACTCCCTCAGAAGCTAACACTATAAAATTCCAAATGATTAAGTGGTCAGATTGTTTGTTTGTTTGGTTGGTTTGGCTTTTATTTTATTTTTCGAGACAGGATTTTTCTGTGTATCCCTGGCTGTCCTGGAACTCACTCTGTAGGCCAGGCTGGCCTTGCACTCAGAAATCTGCCTGCTTCTGCCTCCTGAATGCCAGGATTAAAGGTGTGTGCCACCACAGCTTGGCTAAATGGCCAGCCAGTTTTTTTTTTTTTTAGTTAAGTAATTATTGTATATATTGCTCAATTAAAACTTCCTAATCCTGAAACATCCCCACAAACATAAAATAAATTATGAATCAGTTTTGTGTTTTAGATAAGTTTCTTTGTAGCCAAAATATAATAAAGTAAAAGCAAAGGGCAGGTAACAAATAGAAGTATTTGCAATTCATATCACACGCATGTAAGGTCCCAAAATACAAGGTACTCCTAGAAATGACTTAAGAAAAATACATACAGTCAAATTGACATGCTACCAAAGCATTTAGCAGATATTCTTTTAAAAAGGACAATAAATAGCTCTTTAAAATAAGAAAATATGCTGTACCTCACCTAGCCAAAAAAAAAAGAAAAGAAAATGTATTTTAATTCATGGAGGAATATTATTTTTGTCTTAGATTATAGTTGGCCACAATGGTATTGACCCTTGTATATGAACGCAATATTAAGATTGTATTGGGCCGCATAGGCATTGATCTTTGTATATTGATACAAAATTAAGAGTATATTTAGCCACATTTGAATAGATCTTTGTATATTGATACAAAATTAAAGGTAACGCTTCCTAATGGTATCGTACCTAGAGATACTTAAAAATGAAATGTGAAGCTCTGGCCTCTTGATACCAACCGTCTTAAACTGTTTAGGATAGTTAAGAAAAACAAACTCCTAGTCATGCATGCATGTCACCTTGTTAGCTACTATGACAGTCTATCACAGATATTCTCTAAGCTACTCAGTAATCAAGTTGTTAAGAGACAAGCAACATTTGCTTATCTAAATACAAGAGATAGATAGGGCATCTTCAAAAACCCCAAGAGATCTTGCTAGATTAGAAAAAAAATCTAAAGACTTTTTTCAGAACTGTAGAAGAGATAGATATCTTATGCATTGTAAGTTGATGCTGCCTCTGTGGGGCAGAGATCTGGAATGGCTATGAGAAATCTAAGATGTTCACACACTTGACTCCACTCTGATCTTTCTAAGTGAGAGATTTTATCTTCCCACAGATGTATCCCAGGGATATCCTTACATATGTGCAGCATGACATTGTACAAAGTTCTTGCCCAAAGCCTTGCTTAAGAAGCAACTTCAGTAGGGGTCCATGCCAGAAGTTTGGGTGCAGCAGTACACTGGAGTCCTGCAGGGCCATAGATCCAAACAAGGAAAAACTCTGAATCTGAATCTCAGAAAGAGCCCAGAACAGACTGATGGAGCAAATATCAGTGGCACTGTATAGAGTGAGTCCCGCTGTTAGCATTGGAGTCAGTTAAGATTACTTACTATGAAGTGTCAAATAGTTAAATCATGGCATCAAATACAGGCACTAATGCTAAATATTACATTAACATTAAATATTATATTGTTAAATTGGTACTGTTGAATGATTAAAACAATTCTTAGGCACACTAAAGGTCTCTGAAAGGGTAAATGAAACGTTGCCTGGGCAGCTAGCTTTGTGAAGGAAGGAATAGTCAGGTGATGTGCAAATTTGAGGACCATGTAAAGCTAAACAGTTCTAGACATCTGGGCACTGTAGATGAATAACAGACATAACCACAAATAAAGGCTTAGCTATTCAAAGGCCAGTTCAAACTATCAACAGCAGCTCCCCTCTCCACCACTGTCCATGCCATTCCATGTGCCACCTAAATGCTCTCTTCCTTGTTCCACCAAGGATGGGCCCATACTTCCTGTCAGTATTGCTATGGAACTTTATAATGCTGTTTAATTCCTGGAAAAATAATACATTTTCAGTTGCAAAGCCAGGCTGGAAGCATTCTCAACAACAGCAAAAAGAGGGTCATAAGCTGTTTGACAGTTGTCACTGGTACTTTCCCACCCTTAAATCAACAGCTTGCTTCCCCATGGGAAGTGGGTAGGCAGGTGCTGTGGATGTGAGACAGTGCACTCCTTTAAGGAGAACCTTGAGTATTTCCCACAGCCATGCAACTGGCTGATGATGATGAGGACAGGCTTCTTTGTGCCCTTCCCTTCTCAGAATGAGTTAAAGGTGTAGTTGGATTTGTCTCCACTACCTTCTGAGTGCTTCATTTTGTCACAGTAGTAAAGAGATTCAAGATTTAATAAAATTGATAGACTTTTTTTCATCTACAAATATGTGGCAATGCAGAGAGTGCAGTGTGGACTCACCTCGAGGCACCACAGTGCTTGTCACTAGTACTCAATCCCCATCTCCATGGAGGTCATCACAGTGGGATGGAAGTGCCATCTTGACATCTTTGTTTTATTATGGAAGAACTCTGGGCTTATGGACTCAGACCCCTTGACAGGGAAGAGCCTCAGGGGCCTTCTGGGGACCATGGTCCATGCTTTTACAAAATGCTGATTTGTGGGCAAGGGAGATGGCTCAGCTGGTAAAGTGCCCACTGCACAAGCATGTGGACCCGGATCTGATCCCAGAACCAAGTGTCGTAGAGATCTGTAATCTTAGCTTTGAGGGGCCAGAGATGGGGGAATCCCAGAGATCCCTGCCAGGCAGTCTCACCAGAATCAGCAAGAGATCCCCAAAATAAGGTGAATAGAATCAGCAGAGGGGCCCAGTTGATAAAGGGATTTGCCATCCAGCCTAATGACCCAAGTCTAACTCCCAGAACCTACAAGGCTGGAAAGAACCAACTCAGGGAAGTTGCCCTCTGACCTCCACACAGTGCCCTTACATGCTTGCCCCTCCCTCACCATACCTCTGCCCCAAGTATACACACCCACACAAAAATAAGTTGAAAATCTAATGATAAATAATGGAGAAAGTGACCGAAAAGGACACTGGCCTCTGCGTTCGCATACATAGAAAACACTCATACATACCTTTTAGTGCATAGACAGGAAAAGGAAAAATGTCGATTTTTTGATAGGCTCTAAATTGTGAGCCTGAGAACTCCAGGTTTTAAAGGGGAAAGCAACTTAAACTAAGGTCAGAAATGACAGTGACAGAAATAAGATTTAGGTCTTTGAAACCTCCTTACATAAAGAGGCAAGACAAACAAGATTTTGTAAATTTCTTAAAACATGACACAGGTTTCCCTGAAGTAATCTGACTGTTTTTGCCTGTATGAGAGCCCTGTGCCATCTGTGGAGGGGTTGCAGAGGCCAAGGGAGGGTTTAGATCTGGAACTGAAGTTACAGACGGTTGTGAGCTGCCTTGTGCGAGTGCTGGGAACCAAATTTAAGTCCTCTGGAACAACAGCAAGTGCTCTCAACTGCTGAAGCATTTCTCCAGCCCTGTAATGTCTACCACTTGCTGTCTACTACACTAAACAGAGCATCACGTTAGAGTTCTGTTTAGTTTTGTTTGTATGAACAGGCTGTCACTATGTAGACCAGGCAGAACATGAACTCACAGAGATCTCCTGTGTCTGCCTTCTGGGGGCTGGGATTGAAGGTGCCTTAATTTGATTCATTTACTATAGCTTTAGAGATAGCACATAATTAGAATCAATTTAGTTAAAGAAAAGCATTGATAATACCTATGTTTTAAACTATTATTTTTGGAAATTGTCCTGTTCTTCCCCCCACTGTGTGTGTGTGTGTGCGCGCGCGCTCACAGGGTTGACTTCACCATTAAAATCCTTCATCTATATTTACACACACACACACACACACACACACACACACACACACACACACACACA
>CAJQZJ010032031.1:8838900-8891095 GCA_907164525.1 Lophiomys imhausi | reverse complement strand
AAGTGAATGTGTGGTTGGGGTTTCCTAAGACTGTCGGAAATAGATTTTAAGCCAGATGAGCAAACTAGAGTCTGTGCCCACAACACAGATAACTGGAGCCGAGAAGGAAAACATGGAAGGACTTCAGTGTGCTTGGAAGCTACAGTGGCAAGACTGTACAGAGGGACCATGGGAAGACTTCAGGACAGTTCTTGGGTTTGATGCTTAGATCGAACAAATTAAATGGCAGCCATTGCCATCCACAGAGGGGCTGGAAGGTCATAGTTTTGTTCAGAGCTTGTCATGGCAGAGATGCTCACTAAGGTGGATTGGATTTCTAGCTTGCAGCTACCAGAAGAGGCAGAGCTTTGGGCTCCTGAAGGAGATTTGATGGCATTATCTGAGAGAGGGGAGGGGAGTGAAAGTGTTTGCACGATGTATACCAGGGGCAGGTGTGTTCAGGCTTGCAGGCTGGGCTTAGCAGTGTATTGACCCCTGGAGAGGGGAGGGGCAGGAAGTCAGCTGGCCTGGGTTGAGAAGGGAAGTTGACCAGATGTGTGAGGAAATGGATTTGGTTTTCCAAGGTGTATTACAGGTGTGTGAGAGCTGGTGGCTGCAGACAGACCAGAGAGCTTTCCTAAGGCAGGCATCCAGTAGGGGGCTAAGCCCACTGTGTTGACAGCAGGGTGCGTAGTAGCAGTAGAGCTTCCAAGAGTAGCCCTTGAAACCTTTATAGCAGTTCAACATGGCTGCGATGATCTAAGCCAATGGTCATTTTCCTAATACTCATTTTAATTATATTTTTTTAGGGGTTATCAGTGACAGGCTAGAGACTTTAACAGAAACCAGAACAAATCCATGCCTTTAACCACATATCAAGGTGCTCCAGAGTGTATTTGATGAGTGCAAGATCCAAAATGAAGGAGTGAGTGAAGGTTCAGGGGAGACAGTCAGGAGCAAAGCTGTGGGAAAGGACCCCATCGGGATGCAGGGCATCCCTGAGAGAGGGATGGCTCCTAGAGAGAAAGAGCCATGATTCTTCCATGTCATAGAGAAAATGAGTCAGAAAACAAATGCATAGAGCAAGGGAAAGGAGGAATGAGAGTGGCCTCTGTGCCACTTCAGCACCATCCTCTCGGGCTCCACTGGCATTCAGCAGTGTACTTTCATTATATATAAATTTTCAAGTTCTCACTACAGCTATTCTCCGAATGCCAGTGTTCTATGAATAGCAGATGAATTCAGAAGCATCTTGGCCTGTGTACCACTCAACTGTCAAAAGAAATTTAGAGGCATCTCAGCTTGTCTATATGACTGCCTGTAAGAGAAAGTGGAACTGATCCAACAGAAGAAAAGATGGACTGCAGGTTTCCCACACCAACTGGGGTTTCAGTAAGAAAGTGGCTGAAGTTTCTTTGCTGGTAAAAGCAGTATGAGGCTTGTGTCTTAAAGGAGAAAAGTCTTACCAGCACACCAGAGATTAGATGCAAACGGAGGTGAGGTGATAAGTCATACACGGCCAGCCAGATCAGAGCAGGACTTAAAATAATTGATCCTAGCAGGATGTTTCAGTTGAAATAAAATTCCAGGTCTTAAAGTCAATTTCAGCTAAATCATGAAACATGAATTTAGAGACAGGGTAAAGTCACAGTGTGGCACTCTTTGAGGGAAGTAATGGCTGTGGGCATGAAGGGGTGGGGCTGGGAAGTGGGCCTCAGTGGCAGATCACTTGCCTAGCCTTCTAAGAGCAGTGTGTGGTATTTTAGAAGAGTGCTCACTTTTAGCGTACAACAGACTATGTGAAGTCCAGCCTCTCTATAAAACTGATGGACATTAGGACCCAGAGAGTGTGAAGCCCCACCTATCTATAGGACTGATGGACATTAGGACCCAGGCTTCAGATTTTGCGGTATGACCAGGAAAGTACAAGGTTTCTCACATTTATTTCACTCTTAAACATCTTTTGGAATAGAAGTTCAGGGTGAGGTATGATGCTGAGTTTGAAGGAGCCATATTTTCTCCTTTTTATGTTTCTATATTTATTAAATATTTGCAGTATTTGTGACCTTTCTTTTAAAAAAAGAAAAGCTTTTAAAGAAAAGAAAAGAAACTTAGAACTTAACCTCCACAAGACCAGCACAAGATGGAAGTAGTCAGTCATTCCTGCATGGGTGGGAGAGGGTTGTTGACAGCTCATGGCTGCTGGGGGAGGGAGAGTCAGCTTTTCTTTGAGGTTGCGGACCCTGGTAGGTGGAGTATACCCTACATCAGTGCACATGTGGGTATCACTAGTTGGATTCAGGTTTAAGTAAAACAATGATGAGAAGTTGGGAGGGGAATATGGAGAGGAATCCAAGAGGAGTTACAGTGGGGAATAGGGAGTAGATATGATCAAAACACGTCGTATACATACATGTATAAAATTCTCAAGTAACATGTAAAATACTGTATTTTTAAAAGGAAAGGAAATGTGCTTCCATTCTATGCTTTTGCACATTTTTATTTCGAGCTGTACATATATATATATATATATATATATATATAACTTACTTTTAAACTTATTAGTAAGTAATTTCAATTAAAAAAAAGAAATACTCAGTTTTGTTAGTAGAGCTAAATTACACACCCATCTTGAAAATGAATCTAGCAGAGGGAAGGTTGCACAACTTTAGAAAGATGAGTTATGTGCTATGATTTTATGGTATCTCTAATTTAGATTTTTGTGTTGCACTTTTAAGCAAGTTATATGTTTTCTGAGACTGAAATGCATAGAGCTAAGGAATATACATCTCCTCGAGTTGATGAGGTCCAGTGAAACCAATAACTTCGTTTAGTCCATGCACATTTCATTAAAACAAGGAATTAAGGGCCATTGAAAGACAAGAGAAAGTCGACGCCTGTTGGCTTCACTTGGATACTCTATGCCTGGGAGCATGCAGGAGAATTTACAAAGGAAATCAGTAATGCTGCTGGGAAGCAAGCAGAGCTAGGTGATGTCAGGTCTCTTCTGTTTACTTTGTGTGGACATTTTCTTTAAAAAAAAATCATGTATTTTACATTGCTTATCTTTTCAGACAGAATTCATGATCAGGATAAAAACACCTTGGAAATTGATTTTCATGGTCTTTTGTGTATACATGCCAGGGCCCATGTGTTCTTCCTACTGGCACCTTCCAAATCAGTCTCTATTTTCAGGCAGGGGCACTAGTGGCATATTTCGTGAGGAATTCTTCATCTTTTCATGTAAATGGCTTTGATTGAAGGCCATATTTGTCAGTGCCTTCCAGGCAAACAGATAGGGAGCATCAGCACATAAATGTTTAATGTCCCATTCTGAGGATTTTCCTACTTATAAACAAATGTGTCTTCTAGCTCACAGGAAAGCAAGACTGTTTTAATGGAATCTACTGAACAGGAAACGCTCTGTTCAACTCTATGATTATATGAAGTACAATTTCCTGGCAGCTTGGAACTCTTACCAAGTAAAGGAAGCCACTATAATATTGGTAGCAACTTTTAGACTTCCCCAGAGAGATTTCTTTTGAATCCAGACATGAGGTGCTAAGAATAGCTTTTAAATGTTTCCTTCACTCACATTCCAAGCGTTGGACTCACTTGGATAGGCACCTATCCCATGTTCTTCTCGGTTTCACTGAGCAATGGCAGCTGGTGGTTTCCCTCTGTCCCAGGGAAGGACTTTGCTTCGTGCTACCAGTCATGGACTGACTGACTTAGGGAGTTTAGCAAGCAAAGAGTTCTATTGTTTCTTTAAAAATTGGCTTCCTCCGAAAATAGAAAACAAAGAGTGATTTGCTGTAAAAGTGGTAAGGCCAACTGGATCTTAGAGAGCAACTCTAACATCATTCTCCCAGAATAGAAAATTGAGCTTTCTCATGATACCTAAAATTGGTGGACTAACAGACATAAAGTTGCAGCTAAACAAAATGACTAAGATCAAGGACTCTACTATATAGCATTACACCTGTAGTATTGTGCATTTGTATAAGCCTGTCTCAGGCTGAGGAGACAGCTCAGTTGGTAAACTGCTTGTCTCTCAAGCATGAGGACCTAAGTTCGAGCCCCAGAACCCACAAAAAGTACCAGCGGTTGTGATATGTGCTTGTAATCCATCCCAGTTCTGGGGAGGTAGAAACAGGAGGCTCACTGCAGCTGGCTGACCAGCTAGCCCAGCCTAAATGCTGAGCTCCAGGCCATTGAGAATCTATCTCAAGGAGGTGAATGGCATCTTTGAAGATGACATGTAAGGTTGTCTTCTGGTCTACATGCATGTGGGCCTATACATGTGCATGAGCATACACACACACACACACAGACACACACACGGCAGGGGGGTCATTAAGTGTTGGTACCATGATAAAATGAAACAGTTTTTTAAAAAGATTTGATGGTTATTTACCATAATTTCTCTCTTAGTTAACAAGGAAGGGTACACAATTGGTTAAGCAAAGATAATGAAGTTAGGGTTCTGGACCCCTTCTCCTCTGGATGCAGCATGGATTCTGATGTTTTCATGTGAGTCATGGGAGTGTTTGGTTTCTTCAGGTGGGCCGGTCAACAGAAAGCCCTATTGACTTCGTGGTTACGGACACTGTTTCTGGCGGTCAGAATGAGGATACCCAGGTTACACAGAGCACCATCTCTAGGTTTGCCTGCAGGATCGTGTGCGACAGGAGTGAGCCATACACAGCACGCATATTTGCCGCTGGATTCGACTCTTCCAAAAACATATTTCTTGGAGTAAGTACTATGAATATATTCCTGTTTCAGAATCACACCCACTATGGTGACAGAGTTCATTTGCAGAGACGTTGCTTTGTGTGAAGGCTGTATGGTTAGATTTTTTTTTTTTTTTTTTGATGTTTTAGTTCTCAGGACAGCCTGAGAAGACAGTGAGGATAAGCCAACCCTGCCCATGTGTACCCAGCACTCAGGAGAGAAAAGTGGGAGTGTTATGAGTTCAAGGCCATCCTGTACTGCCTCAAAAAGAAAACGTTACTCAGTTATTATTGTTGTATTTGCTGGATCAATTATAATGTATGCAGTAATTATTTTTGAAGGAGTTAACATGTATATAATACATTTATGGTGAATTTGAGAGGCTTATTTCAAAAGAAAAAGTAAGTGGCCAAATTTAGAGCTGCAGAGCTGTTCACTGCAAGGTGAGGGCTGTGACCCTGCTGTATATGGTACATGGTAACAGGAAACAGAAAGCCCTACCCTCGTGGTATATCTTGATAAACCAACCCTAAAAGTTTTAGTTAACTATCCTATCAATACAAATATCTCTTGAATCAGAATATTGTTCCAGAGAAAAAAAACTGTCCATTGTGACCTAAAGGATTATATTATCCCACATGACAGGAAGGTCTGAGGAATGCCAGTCCAGCCCTGGTTGATGCAGTAGTCATGTGACATCTTGGGTCTGGTTCTCTCTGTCTTGCCCACTGTTTGCCTACCTGGTGAACCAGCCACCTGGGGTTCAGGAGGAGGAAGAGGTCTGCTCCTGAGTGTGCCACCCACTTCCCAGCCTCTGCTGTGTGGGGCAGCTCCCTGAGAAAGAAGAGGGAGGTGCTGAGGCTATGCACTTCTGTAAGTCCAAGAGCAAGCCCACCTCACAACAGGCGCATCCCCTCCGCAATGCCAGGCATTTAGGAAGACTGGTGCTGCTCTGATGGCTTTATACTAAGCAGGACTTTGTTCCTCCCTGTCCTGCCACATGGACAAAACATGAGCTCCGTCACTAGGAAAGAGGAAGGGCATCAAAACAGTGCAGTGACAGAGGATGTCTGTCCTCTCAGTCACTGCTAGTATCTGCCTGGAGGATAGACACAGCAGTTTGCATGGAAACACTGGCCCCAAAATTATTGGCTTAATATATTTTAATTTTTTTGCCTTTACTATAAAGCACTTTTTAGAATATTATTTTTCCTTCTGTATCCAGGTAATGAGCACATGTGAAACAGTTTTAGGTACCTGGGTAAAAGCAGGCGGAAGTGAAGCTCAAGAAAGAAAGTGAAGGTTTAGCTTCCATGGGGGAAGGGTCTCTGAGTGAGGAGCTCAGATACCAGGTATGTCTCAAGTGCTGAGGAGGATGTAAGGAGTGGCCAGAAGAACTGTTCAGCTTCAGACATCCTAACGTCTCCCCTGTTGCCAGAGCAGCATATTTATCCTCCAGTTAGCAGCTTTAAATAGAAAATGAAATCCCTTGCCTCTGTCCCACCTTTCCCATGTTTCTTTTTTTTCCAAGACAGGTTTTCTCTGTGTAGCTCTGGCTGTCCTGGACTCACTCTGTAGACCAGGCTGGCCTCAAATTCACAGAGATCCGCCTGCTTCTGCCTCCCCAATGCTGGCATTAAAGGTGTGTGTGCCACGGCTAGCTTTCCATATATTTTAAGGAGATTCTGGGGTCCCCGTTTTCAAGTATCACTTCAGCATGCTTTTTCATGTCTGCGGTATTTTTTCCAGGAAAAGGCGGCAAAATGGAAAAACCCTGATGGGCACATGGACGGACTCACCACCAATGGTGTCCTGGTAATGCACCCCCAAGGGGGCTTCACCGAGGAGTCCCAGCCTGGAGTCTGGCGAGAGATCTCTGTCTGTGGAGATGTGTACTCCTTGCGAGAGACCAGGTCGGCCCAGCAGAGGGGAAAACTGGTGAGTGGGCTCTGTTCTGGAAGGTGTACCAAAGCACAGCCACTTCATGGCGACCATCACCTTCCCCCTGATGAAGCGCAGAGGACCTGCGCGGGGTAGAAATGTCCCATTCTCTGATCCAGAAGCTCCAGAGAACCGGAGGGGCGTGGCTGTCCTTTCCCCATTAGCCATTCCAGTGTGGGAGTGTGTTATTTTTGATCCTGTCTGTCTGAGAACACAGTCATTGATTATATTTATCATTGCAGAATTCGTCTTCCCCCATAATACTTTGCTAATTCAGAAAAATCCTGAGCAGTGTGAGACAGTGAGTGAATTTTTTTTTTTTAATTAAAGGAAGATCTGGGATGTTCTAAAACTGAGAAATAATTAAGTTGGCTATTCCCCCTTAGTTTCATACTGGGAAACTAATAGCAATCTCAGTATTGTTCACGAGGGAC
Organism: Lophiomys imhausi; assembly: GCA_907164525.1. Classification (NCBI taxonomy): domain Eukaryota; kingdom Metazoa; phylum Chordata; class Mammalia; order Rodentia; family Muridae; genus Lophiomys; species Lophiomys imhausi. The sequence continues at coordinate 8,884,004 of CAJQZJ010032031.1, read as the reverse complement.
AAAGGTAAGAGTATTTAATTGAAGTCGCTTCTGTATCGACGAGGTGACATCTTCTCATAAGTCTCATTGCTGAGCCTTGAAACAGGTAGTTCTGTTGCCCTTTTTGGGTGTAGGTGATAGTCTGAGGTTTCTGATCATGCGGCACAAGCCCTTGAAAGACTCACTCACCTTTTGCTCCTCCTTTGTTGCATAGAAGTGAGCAGAGAGCAGGCACCTTCTTCTAGATGGTAGAAACAAAGGCGTTTATCAAAACAGCCATAGACAGATCACACATGGCAGAGAGAGCGGGGTCTGTGGGCGGCAGAGATGAAAGTGGCAACTGGATATTCCTGGGATGGGAAAAGGAAGTGGGGCCTGATGGACAGTTTGCTGTCCTACCCCTGAGACTTGCTTCTTGGGCGTCATTTTCGTTATTTCTGTTCCACACCATTCAGGGACAGGCAAGGCCCCTTTATCTCACAGTAAAGCCAGATTTTCTGTGTCTCTGATGACTACACATGAAAAACACTTTCTGAGAAAGGTCAGGCAAACTCTGTTTTATTTGAATATTTTTAAAGAAGTTATGAATAGGAACGGGATTATGAAAACAATGTCCTGACAAAAATGTTCCTGATGATCCGATAGTTTCACACTGGACTGACCTAGATCTGCTGACTTAGTGGTTAATCATTACAGCAGCAGAAGACAGGGAGGGTGCAGATTCCTCATTCGCATTCCTGACCGAGCATTTAGCTTACCCACTCTTGCACCCTTGCCTCTGAAGAAGGTGGAACCCCCTCACCTTTTTGTAGCACACAAAAGTTAAATATTTCTCTGCGCCATAACTGAGATGCCAACTCCCGTCAAAATTTCCACTCCATGCTGTTTCACAAGAGGGCCATGATTGGCACTCACCTGAGCTGGTTCACATTTGAGAGTTGGCTTCCCGTGTGAATAGAGGGCCTATGCTGAGCTTGGCACAGCAGCCCCTGCCTCTCATTAGTACTCAGCAGGTGGAGGCAGGCAAATTGTGAGTTCTGGGTCAGGCTGGGCTCCATAGTGAGACCCTGTCTCATAACCAGAGAGTGGGAAGATGCCCACTAATACAGCTCTTACCTAGCCTGTGCAAGGCCGTGCACTCAGTCCCCTGCACCAAAAGAAAAAATAAATAAATAAAGCATACCCTGAGGCCCATGGCAAGACTGTCCAGTGAGCATGTCACCAAGTGGAAATTTTCCTCCTTGGTTATTTCAATACAGCTTAGGCAGCGGTATGCACCATAGAGTTTTGCCTGGGTAGCTTAAAAACAACGAAACAAAACAAAAAAAAAAAAAAAACAACTCCAAAAATGGCTGCTGGGGTGTGTGTGGTGGGGGGGCTTAACATTTGTTTCTGCACACATGTGCACATGGGGATGACAGGATAACCTCTGGACAGGGCCTTTCCCACTAGGCTGAGGCAGCTAACCAGTGACACCTAGGGACCCTCTTGTCTCTGATGGCCACCGCACAGCTCCACACCTGACTTTCTCATGTGAGTTCTGATCTCAGGGTCTTCTGCTTACCAGGCAAGTGCTTTACCAACTGAGTTGTCTCCCCACCCCAGGCAGACTAATTTTGCAGTAAGTGCCTATCAGTAACATGGCTTAGATCTATGTAAAATTATGGACATATTCCTTAAATCAACATCTGAGGACTATTGGGCCTAATACTTTGTGGCCTGTGTATGGTGTTCCCACACTCTGTGCCTAGAGAGAGAGCCTGTGCCAGCCACCCTGCACCCTCCAGTCTATCTGCAGTACAGCCAGATGGGGGCTAACCAAAGACACATTGACTGTCTCTGACACCCAGACCTCTCCACCCAGCCGTCCAGCCTGGGCCTGTTGCCTGGTGCTGTGTCGTTACTCAGAGTTCCTGAGCCTTTCACTTCCCAAGGACCCTGTGAGTTCCTTGTCAACTCCATGCTTAGGGTAATGACATCTCTGGTGTGGTGGTCTTACCACCCTCCTCCTTACTTCTGACATCTTTTCCAAATCCCCATTCAGAAAAAAAAAAAAAAATCCTTCTAAAACCCATTCTGACCTGCCTTGGTCAAAGCAACAGCAATAGTCAGGGTTTACTGCATACCAGACCTCACTTCCAAGAATTCCGCTTGTTTTCATTTACTTAGCCCTCATAGCCACCTTCTACAGTCTGAAGGAAGGGAGAGTGTGACAGTGTGCTCCAGTAACCACCCCAGGGTCACACAGCGTAAGTGACAGAGCCAGGTCCACAAGAGGCCAAAAGCCCTAGTGTCTAGTCTCAGCCATTGTGGGTCAGTGGCCTCAAGGTGCTCCTGTACTGCGCCTGGCATGCCTGCCCCCCACTCCTGAAGAATGTGTTTCTGTTTTGTTAGTCTTGCTCCCTTCAGGGCTTAGTGTGCATCTAGCACAGGTAGTAGTGGGCTGAGTCCTGCTGACTGTGCCTGCCCTTAGCACTTGTCAGCTGTTAACTGTGCAGACCCAGGTACCGAGCACAGACGTCCTGTGAAAACAAAGGCTTCCCACAGAGACTTGCACCTGTGACCTTAGGAAAAATGGGTGAAAGACAGATGAAGGTGTGCCTCACTCAGGGCCACCTGGAATGTCTTGGATGCCATGGTGAGGCATTGGCTGTGCTAGAGGAGCATGAGTCTTCACTGGCAGGATAGCTCCCATCCCTCATAAAGTCTAGAGATCTACTACCCACATAAAAAGTTAAAAACAAAAGTGTAGTGTTTATGGGACTCTTAATGTAACTGCCGCATTAATTGAACTTAAAAAGCTCAGCACATTGTGCTCTCAGTGTCACACCCTATAACAATAATCTAAATATTGGTAAACAGTTTAATTGATTATTTCTACAAATGGAGCCCAATGTGATTTAATTAATTTTTTTTCTACATATGGCCCCCAACTACGACAATTACAATCTGTGCTTAACAGCGTGAGAAGGCCCCGGGTGAAAGCGGGTTTCCTAGCCAAAGAATGGGGAACCAAACCCAAATGCATTTCAAAGGTGCGGTTACCTAAAAAAAGCTGTTGCCTTGCAGCAAAGGCAGAGAGCTAAGGGTTAGCTCTCCTTATGGACTAAAAAACCGGCAGCCTTGTAAACAGACCTTGAAAACAGAACTAACAACCTAGATTAAAAATGGAGGAATTCATAATGCCTCAATATATTTGGATTCCAATTGAGTTTGTTCCTGTTAGCATGCAAATGATTTTTACCCTGACAATTGCAATCTCTGTGTGCTCATTTATAGTGGATGGTTAAGGATTAGCTGCCAAACCAATTAAAGATAAGATAAATACTAATAAATAATTATTTTTTTTCTACAACACCCCAACATGTATATGTATTGAGGCTCAGGGAAGGTGATGGCAATTCTCCTGTCCTTTTTAGATGGATAGGTTACCCCCCTGTGTCTTCTGTTTTTCTGCTTACTGAGAAAAGGATGTTGGGGTGCCTTTGTCCCCTAGTTTGCAGGATTTTGCTTCTAAATATCTGTTGAACCTGTTGTAGGTGGAAACTGAGACCAATGTCCTGCAAGACGGCTCCCTCATCGACCTATGTGGGGCCACTCTTCTCTGGAGAACCGCAGATGGTCTTTTTCACACTCCGACTCAGAAACACATAGAAGCCCTCCGGCAGGAAATCAATGCAGCCCGACCCCAGTGTCCTGTGGGCCTCAACACCCTGGCCTTCCCCAGCATCAACCGAAAGGAGGTGGTGGAAGAGAAGCAGCCGTGGGCATACCTGAGCTGTGGCCATGTGCATGGCTACCACAACTGGGGCCATCGGAACGACGCGGAGGCCAATGAGAGGGAATGCCCCATGTGCAGGACTGTGGGCCCCTATGTCCCTCTCTGGCTGGGCTGTGAGGCAGGATTTTATGTCGATGCGGGACCCCCAACTCACGCTTTCACCCCCTGTGGACACGTGTGTTCAGAGAAGTCTGCAAAGTACTGGTCTCAAATTCCACTGCCCCACGGAACCCATGCATTTCACGCCGCCTGTCCATTCTGCGCCACACAGCTGGTTGGTGAACAGAACTGCATCAAATTGATTTTCCAAGGTCCAGTGGACTGACACCCTGGACGCCATCTACATGTCATTAACCCGTTACTGTGAAGATTTTGCCACTAACTGTAGATTCTACCTTTTTGTAATGCTATTTGTTAAGGGGAAGGTGGACTGGGTTGGGAGAAAATAGAGGGGGGCTGGTGATAAAACCCGGCAGGAGTTGACAGACAACCGCTCTGTTTTGCATGCTTGGGCCAGCAGCATCGTCGCTGAGGTCTGCCTGATTAAACTTTAATACCTGTGTAATAATTGCATTTCAGCTGCCATGCTTTTATTTTTAACTTTAGGTTTTTAACCAGATTTTTTTTCCATTGTAAACTTGGGCAAGATTTTACATCTTTTTTTACAGATGTAGAAGAAATGTATTCAACGGATGTCTCTTAATGCACAGCCTGCAGTGCTGTGTGGCACAGGTGTCACACATCTTGTGATGTACAATGGCTGGGAATACTTTACAGTGGCCAGAATCTGACCCAATACCAAAAGGCCCCCTCTGTCGACCCTGCCACGAACACTCCTGGACAGGAGGCATAGGCCAGGGACTTGTCTTGAAGTCTGCAGCTTTTTTCTCGTTTGTTTTTCTCACTTTGGGTAGAAGAGAGTATTCATATACTATTTTATTTTAACTTCAGTGGAATTTACTTACACACTCATCAGATTCTTGGCATGTCAAACAAAGAATTTCCCATATGGTTTTAGTCTGCCCTGTTATTTTTACTTACTATGGGCTGTCTCTGGTCCTCATCTTTCATATCAAGAATTGATTAATTGATTGATTGATTGACTGAGTGACATCTAGCTGCTTTCAAAATTCATGAACTGAGGGTGGCATTGGCAGCAGTAGACATGGCTGACCGGGGCTGTTGCAGCCGTTGGCAGCAGTAGGCATGTTCCAGGCACTCTAATATCAGCTTTATCTGCATATTGAATTACTTAGGACCCAAGAGGGATTCGAAATATGCTTTTACTTTTTAAAGCCACTTGTTGGCATTTCATAGTACAGTCTCCTCCTACTCTTTCTAAGAAAGCCTAAGTTTGTAAGCCCAAAAGCAGCAAATGACAATGAGATAGTCACTTTTGTTCACTACCTCCCCACCGTCTGTCACCTTCCCTTTCAGGTTAAGGAGCTCCATATGTTTTAAAAATGTTTGCGAATGAAACTAAATTTAAATGCGATCATTAGATACATGCAGCCCTGAGTGGTACATCTGCAGAGATCACTTGAAATTCCTGATTTTGAGAGAGTGAGTGAGTGTTTACCGAGAAATAATTAAATCAGAATTTCATATGAGCTGCACCATCCTTCTCTTTTAGTTTCATTTTCCATTGATTAGTAATTCCTGAATACTCATTTTCTGTGCTTGGTACCAGTAGTATCTGTGGCTCCCAGAATGCAGACATGCTGTTGGGCTTATGCATTCTACCCATTCCCCAGGAGAAAGCCTTCAGTTAAACTACCGTCTGCTCAAGTGGACCTATGACAGTTGGCGCTGCCTGTTTTAACTTTTTTCATATATATAATTTATTATATGATTCTGATAAATTATATCCATACTTGAATTGGTTTCCCCATATTTTGCCTATTGTTATATATTTTGCCTATTTTCAGCAAATTAACCCTATTTGAGTACTTTTTCTTATATTTTTGGTTGTAAGCCTAGCCATTAATGGCTGAGCCACTCTCTCCAGCCTGAATACTTTTTCTTAATAGCAAAAAAGTAATAGTAATTACTCTTTAATGCTGCTGCTTCATTTGACAAAGGATGCTGGGTTTACCTGTCATTTCTAAAATAGCTTTATTTTCTCATAGAGACCATTGTGTAGGAAGACAGATTTTTTTTGTTTTATTCTAATTATATTTATGATGTGAAAATCCAACAACAGTGTTTCTTCCTGGTAGTTTCCTGTGTCCTACATGGATTACCTACAGACAAAAAAGAAAGGAAGGAAGGGAAGAGCTTTCTAGAGAAACCTGTTGATGCAGAGCTTCCTTCCAGCACTGGTTTTCAGAGAGGGGTTAAGAGGAAGCTCTCGTTTCCTCCTCTTGTTACATGGAGATAGTTTGAGGATTCTTGATATCGTTCTAAGATTAAGGTCTTACATCCAGAAAGGTTGAATTTTCCATATCAAAAAAAAAAACAGTTTTTTTTCTCAAGGAAGTTCACTCTGATACCAGACTTCTTTGTGTGAAGGACTGTATGTCTTTGTGTGACATATGCCCCCAAGTAAGGGAAGCATCCCACTTTCCGAGTTCATGGCATCATAAACTCAGATAGCTCAAATGCAAGTTGGAACTTGGGTAATAAACCACAACTCTCGAGTGGCACCTGGGCCACCTCTATCTTTTCCTTTGGTTTCCAGGTGAGGTTCCCCTCCCACCATGCCGGAGGAATAGCGGAAGTGTCACACCTGCGAAGGAAGCCATGCTGACTCAGGCAGTTTCTGATAAGTCACTTCTTACTGAGGAAAGCTTTTCAAGTTTGAAAGCAATTTAGTTTTTGAGAAAAAAGAACTCTAGTTCATCCAAGTAGAGTGATACAGTTGAGAAAAGTTCTGTTCTGTTTTCAGGTGTGACTTGCCATCACATAAAAGGATGACTCTCAGACCCTCCTCCCACATGTACATAAGGGAATCACCAATCGCCCATTCTGGTCTCAGCCTGGCCTTTTTCAAAAAGGTTTCCAGAAGTCAAGCCCTAGTGACATGCCTCCATAGATGATATTTTTTTTTCAGTTGTTTGTGTCATTTTCTTACAAAAAAAAATTCAGAGTGAATGGGATATATCTCTGAGTATTTTTCTAGCGTTTTATAATTATTATTATTATTATTATTATTATTATTAAGTGGTGCTGCTGGGTCATGCACACTGCAGCTCTCAACATTTCTCTGATTTTGTTCAGCTTTTTGCAAAAGGGCTACAGTTCACACTGCAGAGTAAGTATTAAGATTTCTGGGTTCCCCCCCCCATACTTCTGTGACCCAAAAGAATTAAAATCTTTTAATATAAATAGAGAGCATATTTATATCATTCCTCAATAGTTAATTATAGGGTTTGGTACCTTTGTGCCTCAGGGAAGCCACGTGATGTAACTGGTTATAGACTTTCAGGGTTAGGGTGTAGAGAAAGGAGAAAGCCATTGGAAAATATGATGCGCTCCATTAAGGAGACTAATTAATCTAGGTGCAGAAGTATGCCAGGACTGGCATAAATGTGATTGTAGTAGAGTTTGTTTCCCAGTACTAGTAGGGAAATCGTTTTAAGTTATTACATATACTGTATTAGGAGAGTTGAGAACTCTTTGTAAAGCAACAATGCCTCTTATTTTTGCTTACCAGTCTCTGTAAGTAGGAGCTCAGTATTGACATTTGAACTCTTCAGAGTTTAGAGAACACGTTTTCTACTTAAGTGTACTGAGGGTTGCCCCATCATTTCACTCAGCTTCCTTTCTTCTTAAGAGCTGTTCTTTTCTTTAGATATGCACAAGAGGTGGATAATCATGCCATTCTTAGTGCTGCCTTCATGCAGTCTTGCCTCGAACGGTGGTAATTCAGACAGGCAGGCCCCAAGACCTTGATTTCAAGCCAGGTGTGGTTCTGCTCCCTTGACTATCAGGCATGATCCCATAGTTCTCCGTTTTGGGCTAAGGGTCTGAAGCTCCTCCTGTGGGGGTGAGCATAGGACACAGCTCCAGTTGTTGGTTATTGCCCAAGGCCAATGAGAAAACTTCAGAATATTTGTCAAAGAAGCTAAGCATTACTGAAGCAGTAAGAACAAAACCAAGTTCTGTCCTTACTTTTTAGTAATTGATTCTCACCAATGTCTGCCCTCACAACTCCATAGTGGGTAGTAGGGGAAGACAAACATACTTTCCAGTTCTGCTTAACTTTCCTAACAAAAATAAACATGCTGAAAAGGATGTCCTGTCTTTTAAGATGAAATCACAGATTACTTCTCTGTATTAAAAAATCTAGAAGTTAGAGGGCTGGTCATACTTACCATGTATAGTGTTATAAGCAGTTAAATTTTATGGCTATATTTGTAAAATCTGTTCTTTTATATTTCATGTCAAATTGAAAATTTTATTTGTTCACTGTTGTACCTGTGGAAATACAAGCCATTTTACAGGAAAAATCTTCAAAAGCTATTAAACAAATCTCACCATGTTTATAAGTCGTCTTCAGACTCTATTGTTATCACTGGCTTCATTGGGACATGCAGTAGGACGTGGATACAAGAGTAGACGTTATTTGTACATTTCTTGAACTTCCACACGAATCCCAAACAGGTTTATTGTTGTTTTATACTCTCCATACCACATACTTAAGTCTGTGTTCTGAAATCCCCCAAATTTTTTTATTAAAGAAACTTCATTGGTGCTTATATTACTATTTCTTGTGACATTTTATCACTGTCAAATAAATCTAACTTGTAGGAGAATTTAACCTGGCTTGTAAAATTAATGGATTTTCCTCATGATCATTATAATTGTTACTACTTTATAGTAGTTTTAATTTCTTTTCAATAACAAACAGATGGTATGTAAGCCTTCAAGCCTTAAGCTAGTATGTCTATCATAAGGAAATATGTATTTGTGATAGTTTTTTTCTATTCAAATTGATATTCAGAGGATATAACTATTGTTGAGCGAAATAGGTTTTTTAATTTCCAAAAAAGAATGCAAACATAGCCTTATATACAGAAGGCAAATGTTCTATTTTTATCAAATTTGAGATGAATTGTAAAATGTATTTGCATAGTTAAACAGCCAGTTATACTTGTATATTCCACTCAGTAAGTGTGCTGGAATTCATTCAGTGTGAGGGAAAAAATGGTGTTTTCATCAAATGAATCAAGAACCTTCATGCAAGAAAATGAAATTAAGACCCATACCTCAGTGGGGTCTTACAATAAAAAAATTAACTCAGTGGATCAAAGAGCAGAACTGTGGAACTCTTAGAAGAAAGTTTAAACTCTGTTTCACCAGGAAAATCAAAAGAACAGTGAACAAATTGGATTTCATCAAAATTAAAAACTTTTGCACACAAAATGAAATTGTCATAAGTAAAAAGACAACTCACAGCATGGAGTTAATATATGGGGGCCACAGATAGGTCTCAGGAGGAAATTGAATCAAGCATATATAAAAACTTCAACTTGTTCACAAGAACACAACACCACTAAAAAAGGTCAAAGTTGGTATTTTTCCCAGATACATAAATGTCCAGTAAGCACATAAAACATGTTCAACATTATTAGCCATTGGGAACTTCAAAGAAAAACCACACAATTCTGCTTTATATCCACTGGGACAGCTGAAAAAGACTATCCCAGAATGCTTACAAGAGGTCGTCCCCTTTCTAGGATAGGCAAGCAGTGCTGCTGCTTTGGGACATGCAGTCTACCTTTCCTCGGAACGTCAAGTGTGTAGTTACTATCTTCCCTGGAGACTTAATAGATATATGCACAAAGAGACGAAAACACACAAAAACATGAATGAATGTCACTTATACCTTTAGCTTAAAAAATAACAGATTTCCATGTAGAGTTTGCTGTGCAGATTCCACTTCATCCATCCCCATCCTTAGTCCTCAGCTCCCAGACCTGTGTCCCAGCCATGTCCCCTTCCACCTTCAATATAACCCCTTCTACTTTATTGTCTTCCCACCTCCTCCCCTAGAGCTGCCCTTAGTCTTCTGGGCCTCTTTCTAGTTTCCTGGACTTCATCTTTCTTTTCTCTCACCTGAAGATACTTGTTAAACAAGAACCAAGACAGAGTGTGCACAATTTGTCTTTCTGAGCCTGACCTACCCCACTTAAAATAATGGTTTCCAGTTCCATTCACTTGGGTGCAAATTCCATTTTTCTTTACAACTGAGTACAAATTCCATTGTGTGTATGTGCAACATCTCCAATGTCTGTCCATCTGTTCATAGACATCTAGACTGATTGCATGCCCTTGCCATTGTGCAGAGCCATGTGGGTATATTAGTGATGGTGTGGCATTATCCATAATAGGAAAGGAATTGAAAGCAACCCAGATGTCCATCACCTGAGAAAGAGATAAAATGAATATACATAAAATGACATTTGGGCTACAAAAATTAAGTGCTGGCTTACTTTAACACAGACGAACCTAGAAAATTCACTTAAGTATAAAAACCAGACACAAAAGTTCACATACATATCAGAAACAAAAATCCACAAAGGCAAGTTAATGGTCACTGGGGATTAAGGAAAAATAAAGAGTAGTTATGAATAGGTGTAAGGTTTTGGGGGTGAAGAGATAAAAATGTTCTAAACTTAGTGTTCAACTGTGAATAGGTTTTTAAAAAAACTGAAATGTACATTTGAACAGATAACAACTACATGAATTTCATCTCAAAACTTATTTTTACAAGGGATGCACCCTAGGACCCAGGGAGATGGCTCAGCAAATAAAGGCACTTGTCACAATGCCTGACAACCTGAATTCGATCCCAGAGACCTACATAGTGGGAAGAGAGAAGAGATACTCCATGAATCATCCTGTGACTTCTAAACAATGGCCTTGTCATGTACATGCCTACACACACACAAACACACACACACACACACACACACACACACACACACACACACACACACACTAGTGAAGATCAGGTCAAGAACACCCCCTTTCTGCAGCTCTCCCTTCCTCAATGTATGCCATTTCTAGATCTTGAGGAACCAGCAGCCCTCCTATCCCTCTAACCGTTAATTTTTTGTGCCTATTCTCATCCTTCACAGCAGGAGCATCATCCAGTCAAACTCGGCAAAGACAAAAGTCTTCAACTTGTATTTGAAATCTCCAGGCAGGAGCTATGGTAAACTGAGTCTTATGTTTATCCAATTGCTATCCAGGGCTCTCAAGAGTTCTCTGATCAAGGTTCATTTTCCTCAGGCTTTGGCAAATATACACTGTGGTGGTTTGAATGAGAATGGTCCCCATAGGATCATACGTTTGCATGCTTAGTTGCAAGTTGATGAACTGTTCGGGGGAAAGATTAAGAGGTGTGGCCCTGTTTGAGGAAGTATGTCACTGGGGTGGGCTTTGAGGTTTCCACACTAGGCCCAGTCTGTGTGTCTCTCTGTCTTTCTGTCTTTCTCTGTCTCTCCCTCCCTCCCTTACTACAACACCCCCTCCCCCCACACACATACACCTGATGTCTGCACCTGTGGATCAGGATGTAAAACTCTCAGCTTCTGCTCCAGCACCATGCCTGTCTGCTTCCCGCCGTGATGATCATGGACTAACCTTCTAAAACTGTAAGCAAGTTAAAAATTCTAAGCAAGTCTTCAATTAAATGCTTCCTTTTATAAGAGTTGCCTTGGTCACAGTGTCTCTTCACAGCAACAGAACAGTAAGGCATATGCTAATAGTTATCTTTTATTTTTTCTTAATTTCAAGCAACAAGGTTTTCTTTAAAAACACATATACTATACATATTAAATCCTAGTGACTCTGCTTTTAAGGCTTAGCAATGACTTGTTAGGTGAATTTCATTTTATCAGGGCCTGTAGAATCTCTTACCTGGATTAGAGTTGACATGGGTGAGGACGTGCGTCCTCTCCCTTTAGTCCCTGAAGGGGTTGTTGTTCACATAAGCAGAGATGTGCACCAGACCTTGGTGGCTTAAGCACCAAGAAAGAGATGCAGTCAGCAAGTCTAGTCCTTTGGTCCTAAAGAGCCAGTGGGTGCTACTGCAGAGGCCTGAGCTCCCAACATCTGATGGTCCAGGGAAATCTGGTCTTTCTGGGCTTACAGAATTCACCTAACTCTCACCATCTACAGCTCTCTTACACTTTCTGCTTTGTTCCACCTTCCTTAGAGGCCTTGACAATATAATAGGTCTGAGGGTCAGACGAGCACAGGGAATGGGTTACCCCAAATCAAAGCCAAACAGAGCTGAGAACTCATGAGGACTGTCTGACAGGCAGGCCTCGTCTTTGGTTTGAAGTCATTTTGATCTAGACTTTGAGGAAACAAAGGGTATTGATTTCTGTGAGGAAAAGAAAACAGAAATATGTCTATATCCTTACCTCATCAGGACCCTGCAACCTGCTGTCACCCATTGTTGCTAAAAGGGCCTTTGGAGCATGCTGCATCTAACCCTAAATGGGTTACCCCCATTTAGGAAGCAACCTCTCCACACCCCACCTCAGAATGTCTGTCTCATGTGTCATGCCACTGCGTTTCATAGGTACCCTCTCACTCCTGCAGCAGGAGGCAAAACTGTCTTCTAAAAATGGTTGGTATTCTGAGAACGACGTGCACATCACACATTCCAGGTGCCGTCCATTGCTACTCTTCTAATCTCAGAATTGCTTCTCTGCTCTGCCATCCTCACACCTGGAAGCTGTTGTCCCCATCCCCACCATGTCACTGCTCATTTCCAAAGCCACAGCTCAGGCAGGTGTAAGGGTCGTGCATGGGGGCTCATAAATTCAAGGATCTACAATAGCAGCAGCTGTTGCAGTTTCAAGGGGTCTAAGGTGATCAAGAAACTAAGTGCAAACTCAGGGGGTTTGACAATTCTAGGGGGGACTGAGGCAGAGGGTGGAGAGAACTTGAGCTTCAATGGGAAATGCAAGCCCAGTGACTTCATCCCAGGAAGCAGGGCAGGTCGTCCCGCTCTCCGCTGTAGGCAGGCCCTGAGCAGTAGGAGTCCTCCTTCTCATCTTATAACATTTGGCTTTCCTAGATAAATTTATATCATACACTGCAATTTACCCTGGGATTTAGTTGGATTCACCACCACTTTAATAACATCATTCACTCAACTTAGGAAAAGATAGGCATTTCCAGGGAATTGTGCTAATTAGCACTGGAGCATAGCGGTCACATTTCTCCTGGAGTGTTCTTTCTAAGTTAGAGGACAGTGGTACTCAAATTCTCTAAAAAGGATAACCAGGTCTTCTTCTCCATCTTGGAAGGTACTAAAATAGTACCTAGGGGCAGCCGGACATTGAGAGGAGAGGGGACATTATGCCTTGTTGTCCTCTGTCACTGTACCTCATAGTAAGAAAGCTGGGTTGCAGTCATTGGCTCCGTCACTAACAGCACAGACTCAGGCCAGTTTTCCCAGGTTCAAGTCTCAACTCATTTACTCACTATCCCACAGCCACTCTTGATGTGTTTCTTAAGATATCTGCTATATGGAAAGTACTTGAGCCTGGCGTGTAGGAAGCACTTGGGAGATATTATCTTACATCATGTTTCTCTTCATTAATAATCACCTATAACCATTAGAACTCCAGAAAGACGGCACTACAAGGACAATAAAAGTAACTCTTTGATATTTTTAAACATCTGTATAAGAGTTAGGACTCTGTCACTTATACATTTTTTTTTTTAAATCCAATTTCTAAACAAGCCTAAGGGGACATAAGGGACTTCATGGTTCTTGTACCTGGGCAGTAATGCTGTGCACTGAGCTTCAAGTATGGCTTGATCCAAGAACTCTGTCTCCTAGCATTTCTTCTCAGGACTTATATAATCATTTCTTCCATGTTCTACCTAAGGGAAAGATGGTCACCACCAGCCTCGTGTTTATACTCTCCTGGACTGCCCTTCCATCCAGAAATGGTCTCCTCTGATACTTTAGCTGAGGAGTCCCAGGGACGATGTGGATTGGTTGAGCCTATAACAATCAGTATGGATATAAGAATGTTATTTACGGGAGAGATCCAAGATGGGGGCAGCCCACAGGGATACATTTTGAATGTGGGGAAAACAGCTATAACACCACAGAGTTGTAAGACGCTGAGCAATAATCTGAGTGGCCCGAACCCGCTAGGTTTCACCCAGCAATCCAGGGACTAATAAAAGTCCTTGGACAAGACTCTCCTCTCTCAGACACTCAGAAAAACAGACCAGCAGAAACCACAGAAGCCACTGACTCCAAGAAGCAGGAGAATCATCACCAGGAGAGGGACTGGGGTATGAACCACTCAAATGCCCAGCGAGCAGCTCCGAACCCAAGACAGGGTTACTCACCAGCCTCCTGGGCTCCCAGATTCCACACAGACATTCTGACACTAAGCAGAAGATTGGCAGAGCCACTGGAAGGGTTATATTCTCAGTGGAACCATTGTGGCCATGGGCCACAGCATGTTCTGAGCTGCTGTGGGATGGCAGCAGGACCACAGTGGAGTGGCAGTCAGAGAGAGGCAAGCATATTTGGGCTTTCCCAGGGGGGTGTTGGACATACAGGCCCATCTGTTGAATTTGCAGTCACTGGGAAGAACACTGCAACCAGACAGAGCAGTGGGATACACTTCCGGCAGTGGGTTACACTGCTGGTATCAGTGCAGTGTCCTGGGACTTGGAGGATGGCGGCCCCAAATTGCCAGTATCCACAGGACAGCTCCAGTGCCCAAATTAGGTCCAGAACAGATGCAGGAATGGTGAGATCAGAGTGGTCTGAAAGGCAGGTGGCCAGGCTGGAAGGCTGCTTGGAACTCCACTGGGTCCAAGCCCTGGACAGGTTGTGGGGTTAATATCGGACCCCTTTGCTAGTGCTGGCTCCTCTAGCAGAAAACTGGATCTTCAGCATATATAGTTCCACCCCTGGAAAAGTGAGTTCTTGGCCTGTGTGCACTGTCTGGGTGACTCAGGCAACAAGGGATTAGTGCTTAGGGCCAAGATGCACAGAGGTGCCCTGGGGACTATCTAGACAGGCGTAAGCCCATCTGGGCCTGCCTAGCAGGGACAAAAAAGAACTCGGTACTGGAAATATAGACACTGAAGGATCGGGGTCACCAGACACGAACACTGAGTGCCTCCTATCCACCTGGAAACTGTGCTCCCTCCCTGTCAGATCATTTCAGGTCTCCAGCTGGCAAATTCAACTCCAAACTTAGAACCTCCAGAGTCCACAGTGTCTGTGCTTGGGCACCCAGGAGAATACCAACAGAGCCACTACACGCTGAATACCCAGGCTACAACAGAGAGAGCTCTGACTTGGGAGCAGTGAAACAATCCCAGGACATGGCTCATTGCCTGGGATATGTGGCCTGTACCAGATCACTGTGCTTCTGGCTATTAGATGCACATTGATCCTGAGAACAGCTTGGGAGGACCACGAACAGGGTCCGACACATAAGCTGCAGGGGAGCTACAGCCCCAGCCAACAGTCTGTGGCCTACCAACCTGCACCTTCATCGATATGAAGACCAGTTGGATCTCAGGAACCTACAGGAGCACATCCCACCACAACCCTTGACCTGAGTTCCCAAATGGAACACAACAGGAAGGGGTGAGCTCTGGGAGACACACTGAGAATAAACCTCCACACAAGGACCCATCTAGCCTGTGGAAAGCTACAGATCACCAAGCTATATGACTTCTACACCAAAGAGCCCTTCTTGGCACCAAGCCCAGAAGGCACCAGGAACAAACATCTAAGAACGACCAGATGGCTAAAGGTCAGCGAAAGAACACATCCAACAAAAGTCAGGGAAATATGACTCCAACAAAATGCAGCTATGCTAGTACAGCAAGCTCTGACCACTCCACCACAGCTGAAACACATGAAAGTGATGACAAATCTATACTCTGGAAAGTGATAGAGTCCTTTTAAGAAGAATTTAGGTCTCCGAAGGAATTTAAAAATTCCACAATTTTACAAGCAAAAGCAACGGAGAATACCATTAGAGATCTCCAAGCCAAAGTGGCTCAAATTGAATAGGAAAGAGACAAGGCAACAAGCAAATTGGAGCAGGAAACGTTGAAAACAAATACAAGTGTTCAAGACTTGAAATTGGAAGTGGAAGCAACAAAGAAAACACATGCGAAATAATCCACAAGGTGAAAAATCAAGGGAAGAGAACAGGAACTATAGACATGAGTATCAAAAATAGGATACAAGAGATGGAAGACAGAATTTCAGGTGCGGAAGATTTGATAGAAGAAATAAGTATAACAACCAAAGAAAATGAGAAAGCTAAAAAATATCTCACCCACAACATCCAAGAAATCAAGGACTCAATGAAAAGACGGAACCTAAGAATTATAGGCATAGAGGAAAGAGAAGACTCCTGACTCCATGGTCCAGGAAACATCTTCAACAAAATCATACAAGAAAACTTTTCAAACCTAAAGAAAGAGATGCCAATAAAATTCCTAGAGGCATACAGAACACCAAACAGATTAGATCAGAAAAGAAACTCCTCTCGCCACATAATAATTGAAACTCCAAATGTACAGAACAAAGAAAGAATATTAAAAGCTGTAAGAGAAAAGGGTCAAGTAGCATATAATGGCAGACCCATCAGAACTACACTTGACTTCTCCTCAGAAACTTTAAAAGCTAGAAAGGCCTGGACAGAAGCCTTCCAAGCCCTGAGAGAATATAGGTGCCCAGTCAGGCTACTACACCCAGCAAAACTCTCTATAAACATAGATGGAGAAAACAAGATATTCCATGATAAAATCAAATTTAAACAGTATACACCCACAAATACAGCCCTACAGAAGATTTTAGAAGGAAAATTCCAACCCAGAGAAGATAAGTACACCCAAGAAAGCAGAGGAAACAAAAAACTCCACTGCAGCTAAACCAAAAGAAACACACAACCACCACCTACACCAAAATAATAGGAAATAACAACCTTTGGTCATTAATATCCATCAACATCAATGGACTCAACTCCCCAATAAAAAGACACAGGCTTACAGAATGGATCCGTAAACAAAACCCATCATTTTTCTGCATACAAGAAATGCATCTCACTAACAAAAATAGATGCTACCTCAGAGTAAAGGGCTGGGAAAAGGTTTTCAAAGCAAATGGACCCAAGAAGCAAGCTGGAGTAGCCATTTAATATCAAATAAAATAGACTTTCAACTGAAGTTAATAAAAAAAGATAGAGAATGGCATTACATACTTGTTAAAGGAAATATTCATCAAGAGGACATCTCAATAGTGAATATCTCTGCCCCAAATACAAAGGGCACTTACATTTGTAAAAGAAAGTCTTCTAAAGCTTAAACCACACATCAATCCCCACACATTAGTAGGGGGAGGCTTCAACACCCCACTCACAACAATGGACAGGTCATCAAGACAGAAACCAAATAGAGAAATAATGAGTCTAACAGAGATCATGAACAAATCAACCTAACAGATATCTACAGAACATTTCACCCAAACCCAAAAGAATACATCTTCTTCTCAGCACCACATGGAACTTTCTCTAAAATCGACCATGTAGTTGGACACAAAGCAAGCCTCAACAGATATAAGAAAACTGAAATAACCTCTTGCATCTTATCAGGCCACCATGGAATAAAGCTGGACTTCAACAACAACAGAAATAACAGAAAGTCTACACACTCATGGAAATTGAACAACTCTTTACTGGATGACTACTGGGTCAGGGAAGAAATAAGGAAGGAAATCAAAGACTTCTTAAAATCCAATGAAAATGAAGGCACAACATACTCAAACTTATGGGACACAATGAAAGCTGTGCTACGAGGAAAGTTCATAGCACTCAGTGCCTTCAAAAAGAAAATTGTGACAGCTCATATTAGCTAATTAACAGCTGAACTTGAAGAACTGGAAAAAAAAGAAGCAAACACTTCTAAGAGGAGCAGAAGGAAGGAAATCATCAAACTTAGGGCTGAAATCAATAATGTAGAAACAAAAAGAACGATACAAAGAATCAATGAAACCAAGAGTTGGTTCTTCAAGAAAATCATCAAAATAGACAGACCCCCTAGCCAAATTAACTAAAAGACAGAGGGAGAAAACACAAATCAACAAAATCAGAAATGAAACGGGAGAAATAACAACAGACATTGAGAAAATCCAGAGAATATTTGGATCCTACTTTAAAAATCTATACTCCACCAAATATGAAAACTTAAGCAAAATGGGCAGTTTTCTTGATAGATTCCACATACCGAAGCTAAATCAAGATCAGGTTAACAGATTAAACAGCCCTATAACCCCCAGGGAACTAGAAACAGTCATTAAAAATCTCCCAACCAAAAAAAAGCCCAGGACCAGATGGTTTCAGCACAGAATTCTACCAGATCTTCAAAGAAGAGCTAATACCAATACACTTCAAACTGTTCCACAAAATATAAACAGAAGGAACACTGCCAAGCTCATTCTATGCGGCCACAGTCACCCTGATTCCTAAACCACACAAAGACCCAACAAAGAAAGAGAACTTCAGACCAATCTCCCTCATGAACATAGATGGAAAAATACTTAATAAAATACTGGCAAACCGAATCCAAGAATACATCAAAAGTATCATACACCATGATCAAGTAGGTTTCATCCCAAGAATGCAGGGATACTTCAACATATGAAAATCCATCAACGTAATTCACCATATAAACAAGTTGAAAGAAAAAAAACCACATGATCATCTCACTAGATGCTGAAAAAGCATTTTACAAAATCCAGCACCCCTTCATGCTAAAAGTCCTGGAGAGAACGGGCATGCAAGGACCATACCTAGAAATAATAAAGGCAATATAGAGCAAACCAGTAGCCAACATCAAATTAAATGGAGAGAAACTTGAAGCATTTCCTCTAAACTCAGGGACAAGACAAGGATGTCCACTTTCGCCATATCTCTTCAACATAGTACTTGAAGTTCTTGCTAGAGCAATAAGGCAGCTAAAGGAGATCAAAAGGATACAAATTGGAAACGAAGAAGTCAAATTATCCCTATTTACAGACGATATGATAGTATACATAAGCAACCTCAAAAATTCCACCAGAGAACTCTTACAGCTGGTAAACACCTTCAGCAATTTGGCTGGATACAAAATTAATTCAAAAAAATCAGAAGTCCTACTTTATACAACAAATAAATGGGCTGAGAAAGAAATTAGGGAAACAACACCCTTCACAATTGCCACAAACAATATAAAATACCTGGGGGTAACTCTAACCAAGCAAGTGAAAGACCTGTACGACAAGAACTTCAAGTTCTTGAAGAAAGAAATTGAAGAGGCCATCAGAAAATAGAAAAATCTCCCATGCTCATGGATAGGTAGGATCAACATAGTAAAAATGGCCATCCTACCAAAAGCAATATACACATTCAATGCAATTCCTATCAAAATACCACCACATTTCTTTATAGACCTGGAAAAAGCAATTGTCAACTTCATATGGAATAACAAAAAACCCAGAAGAGCTAAATTAATCCTGTACAATAAAAAACATCTGGAGGTATCAC
Organism: Lophiomys imhausi; assembly: GCA_907164525.1. Lineage (NCBI taxonomy): Eukaryota > Metazoa > Chordata > Mammalia > Rodentia > Muridae > Lophiomys > Lophiomys imhausi. The sequence goes on along the minus strand of CAJQZJ010032031.1, from coordinate 8,864,699 downwards.
CATCCCAGATTTCAAGCTGTACTACAGAGCAATAGTAATAAAAAACAGCATGGTACTGGTATAGAAACAGATCGGTGGATCAATGGAATCGAATTGAAGACCCAGAAACGACCCCACACACCTACGGTCATTTAATTTTTGACAAAGAAGCCAAAACCATATAACGGAAAAAGGACAGCATCTTCAACATATGGTGCTGGTCCAACTGGATGTCGACATGTAAAAGAATGAAATTAGACCCATACTTATCACCTTGCACAAAACTGAAGTCCAAGTTGATCAAAGACCTTAACATAAGGCCTGACACTCTAAATCTATTAGAAGGGAAAGTGGAGAAACCCCTCGAACTCATTGGCACAGGTGACTTCCTGAACTTCCTGAACAGAACACCAACAGCTGAGGATCTAAGACCAGCAATCAATAAATGGAACCTCATGAAACTGAAAATCTTCTGTAAAGCAAAAGACACTGTCATTCGAACAAAAAGGCAGCCTACAGATTGGGAAAAGATCTTCACCAACTCCAACATCTGATAGAGGGCTAATATCCAAAATTTACCAAGAACTCAAGAAATTAAATGACAAGAAACCAAATAATGCAATCAAAAAATGGGGGACAGAGCTAAACTGAGAATTCACAAAGGAGGAATCCCTAATGGCTGAGAGACACTTGAAGAAATGCTCAGCATCCTTAATCATCAGAGAAATGCAACTCAAGACCACTCTGAGATTCCATATCACACCTGTCAGAATGACTAAGATCAAGAGCTCAAATGACAGCACATGCTGGCAAGGTTGTGGAGAAAGTAGAACCCTCCTCCATTGCTGGTGGGAGTGCAAGCTTGTACAATCACTATGGAAATCAGTCTGGCGATATCTTAGCAAACTTGGAATAGTTCTACCTCAAGACCCAGCCATACCACTTCTGGGAATGCATCCAAATGATTCCTCACCAAACCACAAGGACATTTCCTCATCTATGTTCATAGCAGCCTTATTTGTAATAGCTAGAAATTGGAAATAACCCAGATGTCCCTCCACCGAGGAATGGATAAAAAAAAAATTGGTACATTTACACAATGGAATATTACTCAGCCATCAGAAACAAGGAAATCATGCAATTTGCAGCCAAATGGATGGAACTAGAGAAGCTCATCCTGAGTGAGCTAACTCAGAAGGATGCACATGTCATCTGTTCACTTATAGTCAGATTTTAGCTATATAGTACAGGATAACTCTACTAGAGTCAATGAACCAAAGGGAATAGGAGCACAGACTTTGTTTCCTGTCAGTGAGACACTTTTCCCTAGTGGTGCTGCTTTGTAGGCCCCCAGTGAATGAGGAGGCTCTTGGCCCTCATATGACTGCTGATCTGGGGCTGGGGACTGATATGTAGGGACACTCCACTCCGGAGGAGTGAGTTGGAAGGGATGGGGGTAGAGGGTGGGAGGGTGGAACTGGGAGGGTTAGAAAGAGGGTACTGTGATGGAGATGTAACCTGAAGTAATAAATAAACATAAAAAATAAAAAAATGAGGCAAAAGAAATATATGGAAAAAGGAGAGCCTCTAAATGCCATATGCTATTAAAAGTTATTTTGGATTTTCTTTTTCTGGTTCCATTTCCAAAAGAAGTTATCAAAACTCACACAAGTATGTGTATTCTGTATAGGAGGAAGTGTTCATTTGCTACAGGGTCCTGCCATCATTTTAATAGCATCATGGATAGTATTAACAGCAGCAAAACAATCTCCAATACAACCTTCAGTAATTAGTTGAGTCTCACCAAAGCATGTTCAAACTTGCACCTACTTACACACTTTCTTAAAACAATGTATCAAGAAACCCTTCAGTGATTCCTCTTGGTTTTGGTGCCAAGTTCTAAAACCCTAAGCTCTTGGGTAGATACAACATGCCCGTGTGCTTTTTTAAGTATCACAAGAAAACCAGAAAATTCTGATGGCGCTTTGGAGTAAGAAATAGATAGGAAACAGGGAGGGCAGGGCAGACCTATGGGTAACTACTGTGTGCTGAGGAGAGCGTCCACCATTCCCCGCCCTAGGACAAGATGGAAAGCTTATTCCTCGTGGAGCCCGAGGACTGTAAAGGAGAAGAGAACAGTTTATAGGCTGAAAAAGGACTGGAGGAAACCATCCATTTTTTGAGAAATTGTTTGTGCTGAAGCAACGAGCACTTTCTAGAGAGCTATTTGAGGAGGCAGATGTTTCGGTAATGGATGGCTGCTTTGCATTTCTGAACCTTCCGTCTAGGAGCTGCCGAGTGGAACACAAACATTAATAAGTTAAGCCTCGTGGCACCTCTGCATGATCAATAGTTGCAATAGTCATTTTTATAGGGTTGTCAAGCAGCACTCTGCTCAGAATTGCTGGAGTCATCTGCCCAAGGTCATGAAGAGGGACAGCAGGAAAAACTCTTCAAAGTGGCACCCCAGGTCTTGCTACACTCTCACCACACGCTCTTTCTCTCTGGCCAGACTAGCAACCCCAATGCTTACTTCTCTCCTTGGTACCCAGGATCAGGGTACCACGTGTACTTGAGGTACAGTGACTCACTTTGGGAGATTACCTCTTGAACTTGGGAGATGTTTGAAATTACTAAGTCTTGAGTCATGGCCTTAACTCCTTTCTATCTGAAATTTATCTCACCCAGGAATTAATTTGTTAGCTAATGCTGTTTTCTTTCCCAGGATGGTGGTAGCCTTTAGCTCTGGAGTTGTGCAATCATGTTACTTAATCCGATTATGCAAAGGACTTAAAATATTACAAAAATATCGAAGAACTCCAACAGGTCTAGGTAGGTATTCATGTAATTTTGTTGCTATTTTAATTTCAGTAAATACCATTACAATTGTTATTTCAAAATACTGAAATATCTCTCTAAAAGACAGTGCCAAGTGCCTTACAGATTTAACTGTTTTATCTGGGTTATTTTGTGGCGTTTTGGGGTGTGTGTGTGTGTGTGTGTGTGTGTATGTGTGTGTGTGTGTGTGTATGTGTGTGTGTGTGTGTGTGTGTGTGTGTGTGTGTGTTTCTAATGCTTTTGTCCAACATTACTCTTTATCGTCCCAAGTTGTTCCTCCTTCTGTTCCTAGAAGCTTGGCTTGATAACAACCTGTTCCATAGCTGTAAAGTCCCACTCCACATTCTCTTTGGTCAGCACATCATCTTTCCTGTAGACCAGTGTGTCTCAGCCTGTGGGTCGTGACACACTTGGGGGAGTCTAATGACCCTTTCACGGGGATCCCTTAAGTCCATAAGAAAACACAGATATTTACATTACAATTCATTAACAGTAGCAAAATCACAGTTATGAAGTAGCAAGGAGATACTTTTATGGTTGGGGGTCACCACAACCTGAGGGACTGTATTAAAAGGTTGGGGCACTGGGAAGGTTGAGAACCATGGCTGCAGACTAACCAGGCAACACGGGAAAAGCAACAGAGACAGTGTGGTCACAGGGCCTTTCAGACAGAAATGGTGGCTGTGGTCAACGTGATGCTGCTTCTGCCTCAGTACACGTTCTCCACTTTCTCAGAGAGGAGCCGGGTATGAGTCATTTTCATGTGTTTCAGCTGTGGTGGGATGGTCCAGGCTTGCTGTACTCGCATAGCCAAATTTTGTTGGAGTCATATTTCCCTGACTTTTGTCAGTTCTGTTCTTTCTCTAGCCTTTAGCCATCTGGTTGTCCTTAGCTGTTTATTTCTGGTGCCTTCTGGACTTGGTGCCCAGGAAGGAGCTTTGGTGTAGAGGCTGTATAATCTTGGTGACCTGTATCTGTTCACGGGCTGGATGGGGCTTTGTGTTGGGGCCTGGTTCTCAGTGGGCCTCCCACAGCTCACCCCTTCCTGCTGTGTCCCATCTGGGTACTCAGGTCAGGGGTTGGGGTGAGATGTGTTATTCCCATCTTCAGGTTCCGGAGATCCAGCTGGTCTTCTTAATGATGTTGGTGGGGGTCGGTAGGCCACAGACTGTAGGCTAGAGCTGCAGTTCCCCTGGGGCTTAGGCATCGGGGCCATGATCGTGGATCTCCCAGCCTGCTCTCGGGGGCTCTCAGGTTCAATCTGTGGCTTATAGCCATAAGCACTGTGACCTAGTACAGCCCACGTCGCTCAGGCAGTGTGCAATGGTCCAGGGCTGTTTCACTGCTCCAGGGTTGGAGCTCTCTGTCTGGGTGTTCATTTGAGGGACCAGGAGGTGCCAGCAGGGAGTTCTGATGTGGAGTCCACAGCACTTGACATCCCTCTTTTCTTTTCATCCCTCACTTCTTTCCTTCCTCTATAGCAATGGAAGTTTTTAAAGAATGAAGCAAGGTCCAACAAGCTGATGGCTGTCTCACATTCAGGTCCTTCCATGTCCAGAGCACTGGCACTGCCAGCAGATGAAGCCTGTGCGCAGAACACCTGCAAACTGTATCTACAGATGGCCTTGCGCTACAGCATGTGTTTCTGCCCTGTCCCCCTGGAGACCACTGGGTGTTATAGAGTAACCTGGTCCAGAGCTAGCATTGCTGCGATGACTCCTGTCTCTTAGTCTCTATCCTGAGCCCAGGGTAATGGAAGCCACCAAACAAACAAACAAAGGAACCTCTGTCACAGCTTGCCCTGGATGTCTTGTTTGGTTAGTTGGTTTTCTTTTGTTTTTATAGTTTCAAGGGCTGTTTTTTTTTGTTTGTTTGTTTGTTTTGTTTTTTTGCATCCAGCATTGACTGACTTCATGTTCTTGTGGCTCCTAGAAGGGAGAAAGACAGTGAACACTGAGTTTAGCAGAAAGAAATGCTTAGTGATTTGGGCACAGCCTTCTGGGAAGCAAGCTGGACTCTGCATGGTCTGTGACAGACCAAGAAATTTGTTTTGGGTTTTTTTTAAGCAAAAATTTTTCTGTTCATGGTTCCCTTGTCCCCCTCTAGATGAATACGTGTGTTTGACATTATTTCTGGGAGACATGAGAAAACATCACCTTAGATGAGGAACAATGAAAGAGCAAAGTACAGAAACCACCAAAGTCCAACTTCCAAGGAGTTTTGTCGGGGTCACTTATAGGAATATGGTTGAGGGATTGTTTACAGGAGCAGAAGTGACTCAAAGACACCTTCATCACCAAAAGCCACCCTAGCATGGGTGACAGCTCATAAAAATATATAAATCTGGTGCATATACCACACAGCTTTCAGTGCTAAGCCTCTTCTACTTAGCTCAGCTGATCTTTGCTTCTTACAGGTGACTCAGCTCCTTCTGGGTAGCTTAGGTGGTCTGAGAGCATCTCTCAGTAGTCCTTACAGTTTATATACATTTGGGGAGAGAAGGGCCTAATGCATCTAGCCAGTTTCAGTGACTTCCTGAAGCTATTAAATTGTTTACTTCCTGAGCTCAACAAGCTTCCCTGAAGGATGAGATATTTCACATCCTCTTAGAACATACTATTTTATTGTCTCTCCCTTTTAATTCTCTATATTTTAGCAAGCTTTCTTCTAAGATGGAAGGCTTTAATCTTAGAGGAAACTGCTACACAGCTACACCCCAGGGTCTGCTGAAGTAATATTTTCATCGATCACACCCTCATTGTTAGGACTTCTGGAGAAAATACAAAATGGCCTTTTCTTTGGGACTTCCTACTCTGACCCTTAAATCAGCCCTAGCAAAAATACCAGAGTAATATCAAGGCTCCTGATCTTGCAGCAAAGTCTTCTTTTGTGATAGAGAGAAAAACCATTTCTGAATCATCTGTGCCTCTGTTTGCCTGAACACACACCAAGTGCAATCAATGGTTTGGAAATGACAAGAAGATTCAATTAAGATTCTTACACAGTGAAGAAACCATTGACTTCCCCTTTGACTTTGATTTCAAATTTTCTTTATAATACAGGAATAATGAAATATTTTCTTTCCATTTTACAAATGACCTTGCAAGCCACAGAAATTAACACAGGGTAACCTCAGTGGAAAAAATAACAGAGTAGAGTGAGTCTGTTGCAGCCTTAGCAGGAGGGTTGGAGAGATCAAGACCATGGGCAGAAACTGTAGAAACGGGACATAGTAAAGCTGCAAAGCCAGCAGCCCCAGCCTGTCACTCGGTGCCCTTCCTCAACTTCTATCACCTCTGGCTCAAGCTACATCCAAAGAGCCCTCTGTTTAGAGTCCAGCACAAGAACATTGTACACAAATGCCCCATTATCTGTTGTGCACTTTCAGCGTCATCTTAAGATTCCTTCAAGGTAGAGAAGAGGTTCGATACTAACCATCCAAACACCACAGGTGTCTACTTCAAGGTGTCACACTTAATTGCCTGGGACATTCCCAAAACTCTAAGCACCTCATTCTGGAGCCTGTCCCTCTCTCTTAAAAAGAAACTTGATAAATAGAAATGTTTACTGTGGGCATAGATGTATGTGTGTGGATGGGTATGTATACATATATATGTCAGTATGTATATTAGATATGTCATTATACACACACACACACACACACACACACACACACATAAAATGACAGTCACTATTTTTGCCACTTTAAAATATACCGTTCAGAAGCTGGAAAGATGCTTAGTGGTGAAGAGCAGTTACTGATCGTAACCAGCATTCAGGTCCCAGCACCCATATCAAGTGGCTCGCAAACACCTGTAACTTCAGCTCCAAGGGATCTGACATCACTTCCATCCTCCATAGGGGCACACACACACACACACACACACACACACACACACACACACACACACAAAATTAATATTTTTAAAATGAAAAACCCAGTGGCATGAAGAACATGTGCATTGGAGAACAAGCATCATCAGGTATTATCAAAAACTAGTTTCAATCAGGTTTCTTCCCCTGGTGCATGTGGTCAGATAGCTTTGTAAACATTCTTGTGAAAACTAAGACAGATATGGGTCCTTTCCAAGGAAAAGTCATAGGCATACCTTTGATGCCACCCTGTAGCAGCTGCAGATGTCATTTATAGAACAGCACCCCCCTTTTTTACCACTGCGTCTTAGCAGCAAAGTGACTGTGTTGAAGGGCTGAGTGGTCCCAGGTGGATGGAATTCTTTGGTTATAATGTGGCTGGTTAGCTCAGTGTTGGTGTCCTTTCCTGGTCCCCATTACTTGTAACATAAATAACTCTCTCAGGTAGCTAGGAAACCAAATGAATTCCTCATTAATGACATAGTCTCCACTATAACACCAATAAACACTAGTATAATTAAAGTACCTAAAACAGTATTTACTTTATTTGCCAATGTGTTATCTGTTACTAGTCTGGACTTATTCCTCACACTACTACATCATCTAGAAAGGGAACTATCTGATGGTCCTTGTCACAACCCCAACACCACCTACTTTGTCTCAGAGTCCCACCCACCTGACAGAAAAGTTGTCCCACTGCAAACACCACAGCACTTTGACAACCACACAATGGATTCCATTGTTCCTACTCTTTAGGAGTTTCATAAGTGAAATAATTTAGATCCTTTTCATGAATAATGTCCTCAAGATTATTAGGCTGTTCATACTTCCTGATCACATTAGTCAAGTTATCTGTTCAGGAAGTAGATTTTTATAATCTAACTGATTTTGTGCAGATGTGACCAGGAAAAGACTCTCAGATTTAGAGTCTGATCCAATGCTCTTAAATTATCAGAGAGAGAAAGCAAAGAATTGTACAAAAGAATAAAAAATGCCCTGCTTAATTAACGGAGGGGAAGGACAGGTTGGCTGTCAACATAAGACTGTCCACAGCCCAAGGAGACAAGAGTTCTCACCATCTGGTAAATCCCCACCCTGAGAGTACCAAGGACTGGGAAGGAGTGTATATGAGGGACCAGGGGTTGGTTTAGGTACACACACACACACACACACACACACACACACACACACACACACACACACACACACCAATGATAAAGGGTAAGTTCTAATCCTCAGAGCAGACACGATCTTTCCCCTGAAGAGGCACCTGCCTCCTCCATTCAGAAGCAATAAAGTAGGACTTCTTCAACTCCATGGATTGATGACTGGGTCTTCTTAGGGACAGCTTCATCTCCCTTTGTTCTCTCCTCATCTCCTCCTCTGCTGGGGACTGTGTATAGAACTGCCCATTGTAGAGAGCTTTGTATGGAAACCTTTCATGTATTTACTGTCTCCTTCTACACGGTGAATTGCTGCTTAATCATTACAGAAGACTTAAGTTACAGATTCCTTTGCAGGGTTATCTCCCCAAGTTTCCCATCTTCCCATTTCTAATACTTACTTAGGAAAGAACACAATAACAACTTAAGGAGTTACTATGACAACCCTTATATACTATCTTTTAAATGTTCCAGATCTGCAGAGCTTAATTTGATTGTTGGGATTTTAATTAATGGCATCTATATTTCTTACAATAGCCTGGTTTTTTAAATTAATTGATTAGAAACAGAAAAAAGGTAGTTAGATTGTTTTCTGTTTTATTAAAAGATAGCTTATTTTGATATGCCGCTTCCATTTTTGCTGCTCAAACAACAAAGCATCATTTTAACCCAAACCTTTGATACTGAAAAATTGGTACTAACTTCTGGACTAGGCTTCCATACAGGGAACCTGGGACAAGAGCTTCATCAGTAGTAAAATCTAGGAAAGATGGCTTTGTCACCTTGGTATCTGAATTTGGCTCTTACAAAGTGTCTCGGGATGCCCTCCATCACTGTCACGTACTGAACTATATCAGGAAATGGACCTCTGGAATGTCTAATATGCCTGAATATTTTCTCTTGAGGTTTATATGCTTTTTTGGCTCCTTTTGTTTATCTAAAAAGAGAAGTGGGAAAAAAGAGGGCGAGAATATGAGTTTTCACTGACATTTTGAGACAATAGAATGTCAATTTTATTAAAGATTTTTGATATGCATTAATGCTTTAATTATGGCATGAAAACAACACAATTTCAAATTCTCCTACTGTTACATTTATCTTCATTTTTGATTTGCATTAGATGACACAGAATAATCTTTCTGTATTTAGGGAACGTAAGCCCATAGACAAAGCTATAAGGTGTCAATTGCTTGCTTATATAGACAGGATTCATAGGAAGCTTCCTACTTTTGATAAAATATAGTCAGTCTATATAATCTGGTCAGTGTCTCAGATATTACCATTGTTTTATTCATTATGTTTCTGATTTGTGCCAGAGATTCCTGAACCCCACTGTTCTAAGATTTTGCAACCAAAGCAGACAGTGTGGGTGGGCATGCTACGTCCTATATGAGACTGGTGATATATGTAAAATATATAGATGAATAAAACAACTCCCACCCACCACCACCTCCTTGCTCCGCACCATCCAAAATCATGAATTGTCTCTACAAGACCCAGCCTATCCTGGTCCACCGATAGCTACCCACAACCACAGCCACTTCTGTGTGGGGGAAGGGAGGCCCTTTGTCTGCATTAACTCTGATCGTCAACTTGATTGAATTGAGAGTCCATGAGATTATAAACTGAACTGCTGGTCTTCAGGGTGTTTCCAGGGAGGATTCACTAAGAGAGGATGGTCACCCTGAATAGTGATGACACTACTCAAGAAACTGAGATAAAAGAGAGAGACATCCATTGTCCGTTTACTTCCTGGCAGTCATTATTTGTGTTGCCTTCCTCCCTCACGCCATTCCAGCTACAAGAGAGTGAAGCCTCTGAACTCATGAGACAAAAATCAATTCTCCCTCCATTAAATTGTTTCTTTTGTGTATTTGGTCATAGAGACTGTATTGGTTACTTCTGTGTCCTTGTGACCAAATTACCTGATGCAGTTTACAGGGATCTTAGCTAATGGTTTCAGAGGTGTTGGTCCATCATGGAGCACATGATAAAGCAGAGATGTTCACATCCTTATGGAGCAGGAAACAGAAGGAAGTAACGCAAGGAGAGTCCAAGACAAGATATAAGCCTGTTGTTATGAAATATAATGATGCAGCAGTGGGGTACCATGGCAGGCCCATGTCAAGGTATTCCCCTGAGGAATTATTCCATGCAACAGATATGGTATAAAGGTTGGAGAGATGTATCTATCAATGGTTAGAGCACTGGTTGCTCTTCCAGAGGACCCAAGTTTGATTCCCAGCACCTATATGGTGCATCACAGCTGTTGGTACCTCTAGTCCCAGGAGATGCAATGGTCTCTTCTGTCCTCTTTGGGCACCAGGTATGTACACAGTGTTAGGTCTGCCTGATCTCCAGGTTCATATATTCAGACAAAACATTCAGACACATTAAAAGGGGAAAAAAAAGTCAATTGGAACAGGGTCTTTCCCAGTCTTAGACGATGTTCCCTCCCTCAGGAGCTCATTTTCCTAGCAGAGCTGCCTTATCTTGACTCAATGGAAGAGGAAACACTTAGTCCTGATGTGGTTTGATGTGCCAGAGTGGGTTAGTACTGGGTGAGGCAGGAGGGTATAGGGGAAGTGAACGGAAAGGTGGGACTGGGAGGAAGGGAGGGAGGAGGATGGGGATTGGAATGTAAAATAAACAAAAAAAATTCTTAAATTAAAAAAAAAAGTATAAGATAAACTCCATGCTTCCCTGCATTCCCACTCCTAAGTGTAATAAAGAAGCAGCCAGATGAATCTATGACTCAGCCTACCCAATCTTACTCTCTAAGGTCTGTCCTACAGGAACTCAAGTGGACCAGGAAGAAGACATCCATTCCTAGCCCAACATTAGCTAATAGTGAAACAGCATAGCTAGCCCACTGGGAAACTGAAGTCCCTTTTATAATGCCACTTTTTCAGTTGTGAAAAAAAAATTCTTCTTACCACTGTTGTTAGAGTTTCTCTGATGAAGACTACCTTGGCAGATCAGGGCCAAGGAATGCCAAAAAGTCATGCCATGCAATAGATCTCACATGAGAGATTTATTGGGGTGGGGATATATATGCTGCTCTGAATGAGGATGGAGGAGGAGAGAGGACAGGTCTGGAAGGAATGGGCTTTATAAAATACTACAGCATATGTCCATAGGGAGAAAATGCGATTTGTGGTGACAGTATAAATGTGTCGCATTGGTGGCTGGTGATGACATGGCTGCTGGCGCTGGGTCATTGAAGGCGAGCTGGGTGGTCCTTGGTTTACCAACAACCATAGCCTTCCCGACAACATTGGTAGGGTCTACCTTTATAGGTGGCTTTATGCTGGGTATTTTTTTAAAATGACAATATGGGATTTTGTCCCCAGATACGCACATGCTTTTTTCTACATATTTATCTTTAAAGAGAGTTTTGGCTTGGCTTGGTTTGGTTTGGATTTTGGTCTTTTGAGACTGGGTTTCTCTGGGTAGCCTTGGCTGTCCTGGAACTCATTATGTAGACCAGGCTAGGCTCGAACTTAGAGATCCATCTGCCTTTGCCTCCTGAGTGCTGGGATTAAAGGCATGTGCCACCACCACCCAGCTAAAAAGAGGTTTTTAAACTTTGTAATACATGTGTCAGATGTTCTTCAGCTGCAGAATCATCTTCTGGTATTGAACTAGAGCCAAGAATTTTTATGTCTTGGTCATATCATGATAATAAATATTCATGGAAAATTTGTGCCCTAGTTGTTTGGAATTTTTTTGGTTTCTTCAAAATGTGTTTGTTTTGTAAATGCGAGCTATAAATATTGATGGTAACTATGGGCTGAATGGAACTAGATTCCTAAACCCACTACAGAAAGAATATACTAATCCAGTGGTCAGAAATTAGTTGAATTTCAAATTATCCAGCTCTGAGTTGGAGTTGAAAGAAAGTTTTTAAGGTTAACTTGTAGTTTAAAATATATTTGTGTTGAGCAATTTGAAAATGCACATATATGTATGTGCATCTAATCAGCTACTTCATACATGATGTGTAGAATGCAAGTAACTGCACAAGGTAACTCACTAAATGTTATCTGGCATGTAACAGGCATTAAATGGGTATTTTACAGAGTCAAGAAAATATGCTATAATTAGCAGAGTCAAAGCTGATTCCTATGGCCAAGAGAAGGCAGAAGAGAATTGGGTTGATACCATCTATTGCCAAATGTGGCCAGAAAGGCAGACCACAAATGAGGTGACAGTCTATCATCTGCCAAATGCTCAACAGATGCTTTCTCACTCAAAAAATTATAAACGAATAAAACCAGCCACCGAAATTTGGTACCTAGGTGTGGGGCTGCTCCTATGACTGATCTGACTGTGTGACTCATAGGGTTATGGAAGTGACTTTCTGGGAGAAAGTATAAAAATCTGAAGCTCTGGACTAGAAAAAGCCTAGAATGCTGAAAGCCAGGCACAATGGGCCATTCTAGTGGGAGCTCAGAAGACCAGAGCAGAGGGAAATGTGGGCAGTGGAGGCACAGCTCATGAGAGGACAGGACTCTTTCAAAACTGGACTAGAAACCATTCATGTAACACTCAAACAATCCGACTGTTCTGCCTGTGTCCTTAAAATTTGAGTGAAGCTAAACTTTAAAAAGAAATGGACTTAGTTGTTTGGCAGAGGAAAATACCTAGAGTACTTTCCTTTCAAGAGGAAGGTACCTAGGTACTTTCAAGACAATACCTAGGGTCCAGCATGGTTACTACTCAGCATGTAGTCAGCTCTATAGTATGAAGAAACAGAAAGATATGAAAACTGTGCCATTTGATGAAGAGTTTAAAGATGGAAACAACTAGCCATAGCCATTAAAGAGGTTTAGTGGAATCTGAAAACCTTGGCCTCTTCACTAGTACAATAGGAAAGGGTCCCTAAGGAAAAGACCCTTCTTCTGGAAGGCTCCAACTTATAGAAAGGCAAATTTGTTTGAAAGGAGATAGCATGAATTGAGAATGCTTTGAAAGGATTTCCCATAGGAAAACAATTGCCTCTGGAAGTATTTTCACAGGTTTGGCCCCGAAGGCTTATAGAAAACACTACAGCTGGGGCTGGAGAGATGGCTCAGAGGTTAAGAACACTGGCTATTCTTCCAGAGGTCCTGAGTTCAATTCCCAGCAACCATATGGTGGTTCATACCCATCTATATTGAGGTCTGGTGCCCTCTTCTGGCATGCATGCATGCAGGCAGAATACTGTATACATAATAAATAAATAAAAGTATTAAAAAAAGAAAGAAAGAAAGAAAGAAAGAAAGAAAGAAAGAAAGAAAGAAAGAAAATACTACAGCTGTAGTAGGAATGCGCCTACATCTTGAGCTTAAACAGCAGAACTTACTATTATTCACATGGTGTTGGTTTGTAGGCATGCAAAAAATAAGGGGCCATAGAGAAGCTTGCACTGTTTCAAAAACCCACCAAAGCTTAGCAGTTTTGTTCCCTGCAAGGAACACTCACAAGTCCGTTGCACGAAGCTCTGAAAGTGAAACCTAGACTTCAGTGAATGTTTGAGGTACCAGAATTGTAAGAAATCCACCCAGGGAAAGTGCAGGAGAGAGTAGAGCCAGCCTGTGAGAGGGGCTGCATGTGCCGCTGCCAGCGGAATTTGAGGGACGGGCTGTCCCAGCCTGTTGGAAACCAGGTGATACTAGAAAGAGCTCCAAATGCCAGACATGGAGCTGTAGTATTATTTTCTCTGCTGGGCTTTGGCTTGCTTTGACACGATGTTCCTTGCTATTGTCGCATACCTTCTTTTTGGAATGGCAGGATGTTGGGAAAGCAAGAGCCACCCACATTCCAGACCGAGGTCCTTCCCCAGTCCTTCAGTGACTCAGCGCCAGAGGCCACGTTATCACCAGCCGCCAATGTGACATATTTCCACCGTTGCCACCGGTCATTTTCCTCACGCACATGTGACACACCCTTTATAAAGCCCACACCTTCATGGTCTGTCCCTTTCAATTTCCGCTCAGGGGCAGCCTTTTAAATACCTTCCTCTCCATAAATCTCTCCCATAAGGTCTGTTGCATGGTATGATTTTGTGGCATTCCTTGGCTCTGTGGTTGCCACCAAAACACACAATGTATATTCTGTTCCATTGTGTTAGAAGTATGTAGCTCATTTTTTGTTGTTGTTGTTTTGTTTTGTTTTTAACTCTACTGAGACTCAAAGTTAAGAGATTGCTTTTGTGACAGAACAAGACCGTGCAAAGTTTCCTCCATTTTGTATTCTTGCTGAGGCCATTTCAGATTTAACTTGAATTTGATCTCATTGATGAAGACTCCCAAGGAAAATCACCCAACTCTATTCTAGGAACCAAAGGTCATGATCTCCTAGCTAACCTGACTTCTGTTAAACTGCTTGCTTCTGTGGCCACCCCAACCCCCAAAAGCTGCTGAGCAAGATGCCACAATGTCATTTCTGCCTTCAAAATCCCTGTGTTCTGGACACTCCTGGGTATACCTAGGTCCCCAAATACTTGGGCATGGTCCCAGGTGACTGAAATAAAAACTTTCAATTGTCTATAAACTATTTCAGAGTGATCATCTTTCCTGGGCTCCCTGTAACATTTTGGAAGTCCCACCAAGATTCCCAGAGACTGGCCACAGACACTTAGGGGCCTCAGGACACCCATGAGCCGGGAAGAGTGTGCCAGCTAGAAAGGACTTTTAGGAGTATACACCATGAAACGTTCCAGGGCTCCAAGAAAATCCTCTCTGACCAATCTCTACTGAACACTCTGGGGGGCACCCAGACACTGCCCCCCAAAAGAAAGAAAAGTGAGTTGAAAGTTATCTGATCTGAACACCGCTGGATTAAGTTTGGTCTGTAAGAGACTCCATCGGTTAGAACACAAGTCAGAAGGATAGACACAACTGTAGATCCTGTGTCAGGGATCTGGGCTCCCCTGGTCTGTCCAGGTATATGAACGTGTGGTGGCCACCCCTGTGCTGTCTCTCTGTGTGACTCTGTCCCACTGGGTGCTTCTGTCAGTTCTGTTGGTTGGAGAGACACATCTAAAATGGGAAGGGGAGTGAGTCATCCTGAGACTACAGGCATGACTGGCCCTGAGGTAGCTCGTGCTTTCCTACAGGCTCATGGGCCACACCCGGCCGCCCACCCTCAATAGGGCACGCTGCTTCCAGTAGTGACTGGCCACGCTGCGGCTAGTTATAGATCTTACTGCTGTAACCACACTGGTGGCTCCCAAGCCATGACTGCAGCCACTAGTTTCCTTGTAATAACCAAAGGTTTCTCTGGTGTGAGACCACCACCACCACCACCACCCCAATCACCACCACTGACCACCACCAGCAGGAAAGGCCCTGGTGTCTTCCCTGACCCTGGCCATTCCAGACATTACTAAGCCATTCTACTTATATGTAGATGAGGCCAGAGGCATTGTCGGGGAGGGGTCATCATGCAAACCCTGGGACCCTGAAAAAGACCTGTGGCATATCTGTCCAAGATTCTTCACCTGATCACAGCCAGTTGGCTGGCATGTATAAGGGCCATGACTGCCACTGCCCCACTAGTAAGAGAAGCTGACAAACTAACTTGAAGGCATAAACTGTTCCTGACAGCCTTACACTTGGTTGAGGTCCTCTTGAGGCAGGCACCCAAGAGATGGACTTCTAATGACTAGGTGACCCTGCTTCTAGATCAACCACCCAGTCAGTTTCACGAGATGTCAGCCCTCAACCAGGCCAGTCTCCTGCCAGACAACAACAAGGTCTCTTGCATGACTGTCTTGAGGTGACTGGCCTGTCTATCAGGCCAGATACCACTGGTTTCATGTTGCTGACACCAGATGAGTTATGATCAGGTATGCAGGGGCAGTGGTGATGACCCAAGATAAGACTATCTGGACACAGTCTTTAAGCAGAGGAACCTCGGTTCAATGAGCTGAGCTTTTAGCTGTGACTCATACATTCCACTGGGGGAAAGACAAGGCTATCATCATATAAATTGACAGTGAATATGCTTTTACCACAGCCATGTCCATGGAGCTCTGTACAGGTGAAGAGAATTGATAACCTCAGCAGGAAAAGGAATCAAAAATAGAGAAGAAATCTTAGCCCTTTTGGAAGCTTTCTGGTTACTCAAGACGGTGGCATTTGTCCATTGCAAGGGACACCGAAAAGAGGATATACCAGAAGCTAGATGCAATGGAGCAGGTGGCTTGGTCAACAGAGAAGTGGCTCCAGAACCAGTGGGCCCCCTCCAAGTCTTGGTAGCCCTGCTGGAAGCCACCTTACTAGACTGCCCACCTTAGATGCAGCAATGCATCCCAGGGAGAGGCTGGCTGGGCAAAGTAAGAACTGGCCAGCGATACACAAGGATGATAGATGCTGCCAGAGGGCAGAAGCATCCTTCTAACAAGCCTGGGAAAGTAACTGATTAAGGATCTCCACCAGGTCATGCACCTAGGGGCCTCACTTTACTCCTCAGAACCAGGTATTATGTTCCAAATTTGAAAACCTGGTTAAAGACATCACTTTCAGATGTGCCACTTGTGCTCAGATAGATCCCAAAGGGGGAAGGAAGATCCCACAAGGGATCCAGTCTTGAGTAAATTGGCCTGAGGAACACTGGGAATGTGACTTTATTGAAATCCGTCCTACTGGTTTTGGCTATAGATCTTCTCAGGATAGGTAGAGGCCTATGCCACCCGAATAGAGACTGTTCCAATAGTTACTAAGAAACTTCTTCAGGAAATAATTTGTAGGTTTGGACTGCTCCAGTGGGGTGCCAGTGGTCCAACCTTCATGCTCAATGTGTCTCAAAATCTGACCAAGGTGTTAAATATTGATTGGAAATTACATTGTGTATATAGGCCACAGAGCTCAGGTCAGGTAGAAAGAATGAGTAGAGCTCTTAAGGAGACTGGCCAACTTGGTTCTGGAAATTAATGAAAATTGGGTCAACCTCCTCCAAAGGGCTGCTCAGGGCCTGATGTACTCCTTACTGGGAGAGATGTACTCCTTTTGAAGTTCTGTTTGGGAACATGCCTCCCATCTTCCCCAAACTCAGAGACATTCCCCAGGAGGAAATGTGTAATCACTCCTTTCTCAGGTCCTTGCAGACCTTGCAGGAAGGTCACCAGGCCATTGACTAGACCATCTCCCACCACCGAACCTGCTCACCAGCTTCAGCCAGGAGACATGCTTTGGGTAGAGAAGATCCATGCCTGGGGCCTGAAGCCTGCCTGGAAGGGAACATACCTACCTAGTCATCCTCACCACCCCAACTACTGTCAAAGTAGCTGGTATTATTCCTTGAAAAAAGGCCACTGAGGACAATGACAAGGGCCCCATCACTTGGACCTTGGGCCCCTTAAATATAAGATTAACCAGATTTTACTAACCTGGGATGAGCAACTCCTATCAGCCCCAAACCTGAACACAAGAACTCAGAAAACCTGGAGTTGGAAAACTCAATCTTCTGGGTGAACCTTGCTCTCTTATGTCCCTTCCAGTGGTGAGACAATATGAGTCTAGAGAAGGGACACGGGCCAGTGAATCAGGCTGTGAAAAAGACTAGTTAGAAAAAGGCCTTCAGGGATTACAATTTTATGCATGTTCTACCAAGGACAAGGTACTTGCATAGTGTCCTCAAATTACCTGGGTTGCTTGTACTAACAATGTGAGTAAATGTGCTTCCTCCTCTTTGTCATTCTGCAGCTTCCTACAGGGCCCAGACCTTGTCTGGTACTCTCTCAGGAAGCTAGGGCCTTGTCAGACACTAAGCTGGAAGTGTAAGCTTCTCTGCGAGAAGGTCCAGGTTATATCAGTTTCTGCACATTGGATGGGACAAGATCCATCCAATGACACAGAAGAGGTGGGAGAAAGGATTTTCTCCACTGACAACTGTTGCAGCTCTTTTAGCTAAGCAAGCAGGAGGGTTAGGGTAACCCTAGCCCTCTCTGCCATGCAGCAAAAGGTTACTGCTCTTCTAGCTAAGCTGCTAGCACCACACTGAGCAGCTCCCAGGAACTTGGAGCTCCTGGACTGAGCCAAGAGACTTCGGGAGTCCAACTTGGTTTGGGTGAATCTAATGGCTGCTTCAGGAACAGCCAGCAACCAGCTGTTGCCACAGATGAGCACTATGATGAATGGTGTGGGTTCAAGAGAAGCTGGAACTTCAGAGGTGGCCACTGGGGTGACCAGCAGTGGTGACCGAGATGCAAGCCTGGCTAGGCAGTGAAGGTAGCAATGAGGTGGGAGCCTGCACCCCAAGCAAGCCTGACTAGGCAAGCAGATCCAGTGATGGGAGGAAAAGCTCTTCCTCCCCAAGCCCAAAATTAACAGCCAAGTCTCAGACAATCATGGTGGAGGAATGAAGATAGAGAATTTATTTTGTGAAATGGGACATTATAAACCTTGGGCAGTGGGGAGGGGATTTAGAGGTGAATGTGTTTGATTTGCTATGGCTAAGAGTCCCATACTTCATTTACATACAGCAGTATGGTCCTATCATAAGAAAGGGAATGCGGTACCTAATTGTCCTATGGGCAGTAAGGGTGGGGGGAGAACTCCAGGTATGGTTAGAGCCATGGACAAAGGTCATTGGCTGAAAACCAAGGCACCAAAAGATCTCATTAACATGAGGAGGTACCTCCAGGGTTCACTGAACAGGTTTCTTATCGGGAGAAACGGTTGGGCCTGTAATCTCCCTGAGGTAACATTTCTCAGATAGAAGGTATGGTCTGGAAGTCTGAGAATCCCCATATCAGGCAGAAGAGAAGGGAATCCCACTGAAAAAAGAGAGTGTGTCACTTAGCACCGAGCTCAGGGGCTTTCCAGTAATGCCAGATTTGGACCTTAACAGCAGGTTCCAACACTATTCCCTGAAAATTCATACCCCCACTCTATGTATACTAGTTGATTTTATCCCCCAGGAGTATGCTTATGAAAGAGAAGAGGTACATATGAGCTCATGTTGACCTTGACTCAATGTTAACGAAGGTCAAATGGACCTAGTTCTGTCCTAATTTTAGTAGGGACAAGAATAGCCAGCACAACTGCTATAGGCACCTTGGCTTTGATTGTTGGAACCAAAACTTTAGGCAACTCATTTCCCCAGGCATACTTAGACCTAGGCAATTGGGAGAATTCTATTTCCACACTGGAGAGCCAAGTTGACTCTCTTAAAGAGGTAGTCCTACAGAACTGAAGGAGGCTGGGCTCCCCTACCCGTACCCCCCTTATAAAACAGAAAGGACTTTTCATGGCCTTAGAATTTTGCTGTTTCCATGCCAACCAATCAGTGGTAATTAGGGAAAATCTTGCTATGGTCAGAGAAAGTCTCAAAGAAAGAAAAGAAATGAGATGTAAGTTAGATGGTTGGTATCCATCTGCTTATCTGGTCCCCATGACTGACTACCTTGCTGTCAGCATTGGCCAGGCTGTTGATTCTTATTCTGATAGGACCCGATATCCTCCACTGCATTGACAAACTACATCAAACAGAGAATAAATTCAGTTAAGTTATTGTGCCCTAGGGCCAACTATGTCTCCTCTACTCCCAGAAGAGGACAAGTTAACAATTTAACTCATGCCTATGGAACCAGTGGAGAGTATGACAGGGTAAGACAGTGAAGAGCTTCCTCCATCTTGTATTGTTGCCGAGGCCATTTCAGGTTTAAATAGAATTTGATCTCCTTGATGGGGAATCCCATGGAAAATTACCCAACTCTATTCTAGGATCCAAGGTCAGGATGCCCTAGTTAACTTAGCTTCTACCAACCTGCTTGCTTATGTGACTCCCCGCATGCCTAAGCTGCCAAATGAGATGCCAGGACATGGTTTCTGCCTTCAAAAACCCCATGTTCTAGATACCCAGGGTTACACCTAGGTCCCTGAATACCTGGGTGTAGTCCCAGGCAACTGGAATAAAGACTTTCAGTTGGCTAAGAAACTGTGTCTCAGTGGTCCTCTATGGTGGGTTCCCCATAATGCTTTGAGTCTCTGATAATGCTTTGATCTTTTGAACAAGACTAAAACTGTTAAGGATGTGGACTTTTGAATATGGAAGGGATGAATTTTGTATTATGAGATGGCCATGGGCCTATGGAAGACAGATGTTATGATTTAAGAGTATGTTCATTGCCTGCATTCAGTCCTTCCCCATCCTCTGATAGCCTTTCTTGTTCTTTTCTACATGATATACTGTAATCACATGTGCATTTGTTCACATATGTACTTCTACTATTGAACACAAGTAATGAAAAGGATCTTTTTCTAGTTTTAACTGTCTAAATTTTTCACTTGTATGGTGGATATGTACATAAAAGTATATTCCATAGTAAAAGTATAAAATCCCATGTGAAGTTCCACAGCTTCTATTTCAAGTAGCTGTTTTAACTGTAGCAAAGTTCATTGAGTTGTATAATCTTTGGGACTGATTAATATTGGTATGTGATTTTTTTTTAATTTGGAACTTTTTTCTAAAAATAGAAAGTTTATTTTTATTTTTAGAATTATTATATTTACAGTTATTATATTCCAAAGTTTAAAATAAGTTTAAAATATTTTTAAAAGTAGTATATTTGTGTATCAAGTTGTTGAAAAGAGGTGAACTTGTAGCAATTAATCTAGATTTGGAGCCATCTAGGAGACACATCTGGGCATGTCTTTGAGAATATTTCTAGAGAGATCTAACCATGGGAGCAAACCCCAGTCTGATACCAATACTGTGTGGACAGTATTGTGCCCTGGGTTGGGACCAAAAAGGAGAAAGCGAGTATCAGTATTCATCTACCTTTCCCCCAACAGTGGACACAATGTGACCAGTTCTCAAGGCAACTGCTGCTAAGCTGCAGCTACTCCTGATTTTCATGCTGCCCTCAACTGTGAGCCCAAATAACCCTTTCTTCTGTAGGTTATTCTGCCAGGCTTGTCATCACCACAGTGAGAAAGTAATGAATACAGCACTTCTTGGGTGAGTTTTGCTTTTGCTTCAGTAAACTTCCAAGTTGGCCAGGACTCAAGTCACATGCCCAGTTATTGGAGATGACCACAGTGGGTTGCCTGTCAGAGGTGGAGTTTGGTTGAGATCTTTTTTATTTCTTTCAACAGACTGAATTTCAGAAAGGCAAAAATAAGCCACACATAGTCCACAGCCCTGAGAGTATCTATTTTGTGGCTTGGAAGCCATTGTCAAAAGCATCCAGAGAGTGAGAAGCTCATCAAGGGAGAAGGAGTCTCTAATGTTTAACATTGAGGGAAAGGTCTATGAGCCTCTGGGATGGTTAAGACCCCAAATGAAAGAAATCTCTCTGGTAAGACAATTAAAACAAAACAGTGAGGGACTCTTGCCAGTGTCAAATGTTGGATGGCAAGAAAGAAAGAGAGAAAGAAAAAAAGAAGGAAAGAAAGGAGGGAGCAGGGAGAGGAAGGGAGAGGAGGGGAGAGGAGGGGAGAGGACGGGAGAGAGGGAGGGAGGGAGGAAGAAAGGAAGGATGAAAAGCAGAGACAGAGGCAAGTCCTGTGCATACCTTCATTTTACAATTGTGGGAGTCAAGACATAGGACAATACGCTGCTTGCCCAATTTATACCATTGATGAAAGACAGGCTCAACTTCACGTGCAAATGGCTGAATTTCAAATGAGCTGCTAACACTTCAGTTAATGACCTTTGTGAACTCAGAAAGCTTATGATCTCTATGACTGTATCTGCAGACCTCTCTACTCCAAGCACGTGGGAGCCATGGCTCAGCACTGGTTCCCCTGCACATAAATGCAGCCCCCTAAGGAAACCAAAGGCCCTTTGAAATTCATGGTGCCACTGTGAAATGTTCCCCTGAAGGCCTGTGTATGAAAGTTCCCAGTATAGCATTACTATAGGGAGGTTTCGAACCTTAAGAAGTAGAGCCTGGTGAGAACCGATGGTTCCTGGAAGTGTGACCTTGAAGGGGTAGTGAAACTCAACCCTTTCCTCCTCTTTAGCTTCCTGAGCACAGTGAATTGAGAAACTTTACATCACTGCATGCTCCCTGCCATGATATAATGACTCATTACAGACTCAAAGGAACAGAGATAACTGATCAAAAAACTCCAAAATTGTGATCCAGGGGCTGGGGGATGGCCCAGGAGTACAGTGCTTGCTGTGCAAGTGCGAAGACTTTTGAGTTTGATGTCCAGAACCCATGTAAAGTCAGACACCATGGTAGTGGATGCCTGTAATCCCAGTGACCCTGTGGCAACATGGAAGATGGAGGTAGGAAATTCTCCAGAAGGCCATGAGCTATCAGGCAACTGAGGTATGGAGTGGCAAACCAGAGACCCTACCTCAAACAAAGTAGAAGTCAAGGACAAACACCTGAAATTGTCCTCTGACATCCACGTGTACACTGTACCATGCAGGGGCCTGCACTTACAGACATGTATATGCATGCATACATATGCGCCGTACACACATACAAACATACACACAAAGGTTTGTTTTCATCTACGAGCCAAAATGAGCCTTTTCTCTCTCTTTTTTTTTTTTTTTGGTTTTTCGAGACAGGGTTTCTCTGAATATCTCTGGCTGTCCTGGACTCACTTTGTAGACCAGGCTGGCCTCGAACTCACAAAGATCCGCCTGCCTCTGCCTCCCAAGTGCTGGGATTAAAGGCGTGCGCCACCACCGCCCGGCTAGCCTTTTCTCTTTTTAAGTTGATTTATCGCAAGTATTTGTTTAGTAAAGAAAAGCTGACAAACATATTTACTCTCCCTGTATGAGCCATTTACTTTCTAGTCTATCCCCTCTCTACCCATTCACATCTCTGCTTCATGCCTTCACATGCACCACCATGCCCCTTCCTTCAGGGCTGCTTTCTGTACAATTTGTATTTTGTTTATAAATGCACATGCCATTCTTCCCAAACAGGGAAACACACAAAACTAATGCAAATACTTTTGTTTCATTTCTTGATGTTTTTGCAATCTACCTACAGTCTCTCCATTGTCACCAACTGATTGTGAATACGAACAACCCAGGAACAAAGGGATGACTTCCTGTGGTTTCAGTGTGAACTATTGGCTCACACAGGGAAGTAACATAAATAAGAAAGGATGTTATGGGATTTCTTGGTCATCTGTACTTCTCAGAGCAGCACATTCTGCACTCAAAGCAAGTTCTGGTTCAGTAGGGAAATGCAGATCCTCTTGGGGCTGCAGCTCCCATGCTATGGGACTCATGCAGATGTAGAATTTGATTACGGGGTACCTGCGAACCAAGCATGGGAATTCGACAGCACAGAAAATGGGTTCAAGGAGAGTATGTTACAGAAGCTGCAGATGGGGAGGCTGAGAAATGGACAAGCCATGACTGCTGTCTCTGGACACATGTAGTCCGTGTTCTCTATTCAGACTTCATCTCCAAATCATACACTCAAGCATGAAGAATCTAAACATATAGCCCTTCTGAGTATGAAGTCACATGTCCATACAGCCAGCCCTGGTTGAATAGCTACCTAAATAAAATCGGAGTCCTGTTTTAAAGATGGGAATGGAAATTGAATTCTTGGTAGTGTCCTCATCTCATAGATGAGAAATCAGAGGCCCAGAGACATCATCCAGCTAGTAGGCATAAACCCAGCTCACTGTTCAAAGCCAGTATACCTTTCATCCTTATTCTTGGACTGGTCATCTGAAGCAGGGGAAATTCTTGCATTTCAATGAATTGCCATGAACTAGGAATCCGTGTTCCTGGATTTCCTACAGAAAGCAATTCTGCATAAACACAAATACTTCCTAATGGTTTCTAGAGAGAACTACTTAGGTGAGTCTATTTATTCCATATATTATCACTTCTCCTATTGCTAGGAGACATGCATAAAAGGAAGATAGATTCGATATTACATTAAAGGAAATCACCAAAAAGTCTCAATAAAAGGAGCAAGGCATCAACTGTTTGAGTCTTGGTCTCATTTTGGAAATGTGCTCAGTTTAAAAATGCTTAGACCTTAAACTTGGAGCATCTGCTTCCATTCCTCTGTGCTCATGAAATTCAGGGGACACTGCTAGAGAGGTGTATTTCAGAGAGTGACGCTCAGGAATTGAGGAGTAAATGATGAACGATCAGACATTATTTGGGCAATGCAGTTTTCAGATAGGGCTGCGAGAGAATATATTTTTAGATGCTTCTGTTGGTATTTAACTTGGAGACTGAGCATACAGTAAATCAGGACAGCCAGCTACTGGACAGAGAGGGAGATGTTTTATGTGTGGTTCTGACAATGCTCAGTGGCTGCTTTGGTGGAAGGGGTGTAGATTTATGGTTCCGTCCTTGCAGGTGGTAGCAGCCAATATGTAGCAATGTTCTCTCTGTACCTGAGAGTATTTATTTATTTATTTATTTATTGGTTCAACCTGAGGTTAAAGAAAGGGGTAGGACAAACTGGGCTTTTTGAAATGTATCCTGTGCCCTGGCTGCCTTGGTCTTAATGGATTGAGAGAGTGCTCGGAGTTTTCCCAAAGCTTTCTTGTGTAGTCTCACACAGCAGGGAGGTCTTAAGAATCCCCAGTGAACCTCTCTTTGAGTCCAGCAGGTACAGTGTGTAGGTCCACAAAAATGATTTCACCTTTAGCGTTTTCAAATCAGAAGAGAGATTATACAATAACAATAAATAAATATTTAATGATGGGTCCAGCATAGATGGACATGTCTTTACATAAGCGAAGCCAGATACATTTCAAATGCATGAAGCTCGAGGAGCCCAGTGCCTCAGGCCCATGAAACTGAGAGCCTCTTCTTAGAAGCAACACTAGACTCAAAATCTGACTTCTTCCCTTCTTCCCAGGCAGAATCAGAGACTTCCCATGGCCTCCAATTGGGAGTTTGGTACAGGTGAGGTGTTTCCAGTCCAGAGCTAACCCTAAGAACCTCAAAGACTGCCTCCCTCTGCCCTCCAGGCAGTGAGCCCCCTTGTCTCAGCTATTCTCACCTTACACCACCGCCCCTGGCTGGCTCATCATGAGTTCTCAGATGATGTGTCTGGGCGTCTCTCCAGCCTAGTCATCTGTAAGATCAGTGTAACAAAGCCCCTCAAGTGAGATGGTTTACATGACTGCAGTTTATTCTATCATAGTCCAGGAGACTGGATGACTATAAATCAAGGTGTTGTCAGGTGTTGATTCCCTGGGCCTCCTCTGGCTTCTAGTGGTTTGCCGGTCATCTTTGGCATACCCGTGGCTCAGAGAAACACTACTCTGATCCTTTATTTTTGTGTGATGTCTCTCTGGGGCCATATTTGTTTCTAAATATTTCCAAGTTCTCAAGGATACACACCACGGTGAATGAGAGGCCACCCCATTTCTAATGCTTCATCGCCCTTAATGCCAAAGACGGTATTTGATCGTCATTGTGCTGGCAGCAGAAGGGCAAGCCCTTGGAGAAGATGGATGATTAGGAGGGATTATTGCCTTTCTTTGGGGATATAGAAATTCTTGAGTGAGTGCAGGGATTCCAGGGGGGTTATGAAGCGAAGCTGTTTCTGGTGTCTTCACTCGCACGCTTACTTGCTTACCTTTCACTTTCCTGATTGGAGATGAGGCAACACAAGGCCCTTTCTCAACATTGCTGCCATGCTCTTGGAATGTCTCACCTCCAGAACCATGAGCTGAAATAAACTTCTTTACAAATCACCCAGTCTTTGGTTATTTTTTATAGCAACAGGAAATGGACTGAGATGCCTCCTCTTACCTACTTACATCTGCCCAGTTTCCAATAAGGAGCTATTCTGAGTATACTCAGAATATTCTGAGCTACAACTTAACCTACAACACCAGTTCCGACCAACTGTGCAATCTTGGTGTGGGTCTTTAGTGCAAGGCCCTTCTGCCCAATGTTCCAGAAAGCACCTGTGTATGAGCATCATCTGTGGATGAGCATCATCCGTGTATGAGCACCTGTGTATG
Organism: Lophiomys imhausi; assembly: GCA_907164525.1. NCBI lineage: Eukaryota > Metazoa > Chordata > Mammalia > Rodentia > Muridae > Lophiomys > Lophiomys imhausi. The sequence continues at coordinate 8,838,931 of CAJQZJ010032031.1, read as the reverse complement.
AGTACCTGTGTATGAGCACCTGTGTATGAGC